>JBBBDQ010000337.1:7995000-8057500 GCA_037127315.1 Ascarosepion bandense | reverse complement strand
TATTGATGACCATAGTCGGTACATTACATTGCATAACCACAATCATAACATTACACATGCAAATGATAGTATTTACATTATTCGGACTATTGTCCCCATCTTTGTTGCCATTCGTACGACGTTTCAGCCGTTGTACGCTCCAGCCTTTTTCAGGTGCTAGGAATTTCGAACGGAACCCTTTGTTATAATTACTGGGGTATATCATACTCATTACTTACGTAAAGCCTCGATTAGAAGTCATGAGTTACTTGTGCACTGCTGTAGCTTGGTATTGAACTCACAACTCTAAGAGTCAAGTCAGGAACTAACCAACACTGGGCCATGTGTCCTTAAGGACAATAGTCCGAATAATGTAAATATTGTAAATACTACCTCATCTCGGAAATATAAACAAATGCAAAGGATAGTGTTGTTAATAGAAACGAAATAAGCTGAAAGAATTCCTCCCATATGTATTGAATGAAAGCGAGAAAAAGGACATTAATAATACTATATCCTGGTCTAAACTGCATCTTACGTCGGGATGTTGCAATATTATATATATATATATATATATATATATATATATATATATATATATAGTCATCCGCAGACAGATCTGTTTCGCTGTATCACAGGTCATCAGTACGGTTAAACTCCGATTGCTTTTTAACCCAGGATTGAAACCCGACCGAATTGGCGTCATTCGGCGATTCTATCCCTGACCTATGGGCGCTCGGTAGAAACAGGCATATATATATATATATATATATATATATATATATATAAGGCAAGATGTTCGTGTTTGTCTGTCTGTATGTCCTTTATGCAAATCCATAATTTTTATCTGATTCTCACCAAACTTGACACAAATATTCTTTAGGCTCCCAGTCAGGTCAGGGGCTACTTATTTTCCCCGGTTTCATCCCCATATCGTAAATCTATACCCCGATATCCGATCAGGTCTGATCAAGATCAAGATCTCAGCCATTTTATCGTGTTTCTTGCTGCAGAATTTGCTCTAATGTGGTAAAACTATAATTTTTATTTTTAAACATTAGTAGATCTTTTCAGACAACTCATTTTCCCCGATATCGGAAATCTATATTCCCGATATTCTATCGAATCTGATCAAAAACTGATATTCAGTCATCAATATGGCTCATTTTCTTCCATTTTACTCCAGATGGGTACGATAACTTTTCATAGACTTACTTAGGTTAGTTTATCCTTAGATAGCTTATTTGACTCCGATATTGTAAATTGATAGCCCGATATCCTATCGGGTCTGATCAAAATTACGTTTTTAGCCTTTTTATTTTGGTTTTTGCTTTGGGTTTTGCTCTAAGTAGGTATAATTGTAATTCTTAGTCTTAACAACCTACGTTTTTCGTGCAAACAGTCAGAGTTTGAGCTCCAGGACCATGGCTTAGTTCTAAAGCTTTCATTACACCCGAGCAACGCCGGGTTATACTGCTAGTATATATATAATTAGTTTGTTTTTAGTCATAATTAAACTAGACCAGTACACAGTTGTATTAAAAAGGGTTCAATACACTTATATTGTAGAACTTTGGAATATTTTTAATTTGGAAATGAGTTATTATATCTTATATTGGAAACGCACGAACAGGGATATTTTTCGAACGCGAGACTGAAAGTTTTAAACAATCCAAATTTTATAAAATTTTCAAGGAGATTTTCAAAGATCTTACAACACTTTTATCCATAAATGTAAAATCTTAGAATGTATTTGTAGGTATTATTACATCTGGACATAATTTTATTTAAAAATTACTTTTGTTCTGGGAACAACATAATAGCTTACTTTTTCTCCTGCTACAATCTGCATACATTGCCACCATTATACGGTTTGGCTATTTTAATTATAAACTAAGATATCTGGGGTTTTTCCATTTATATATATATTTATATAGGTGTATGTTTTGGGTATTGTTCTGCTGCAGGATAAAAATCCTCCTGATTAGTTTGGGTGCATGTATTTGTAAACTTGAAAACAAACCGTTTCTGTGGATTTCAGAATTAATTCTTCTAACATCTTAGTTACATTGTCAATAAATATAAATGATTCTATTCCGGAAGATGCCATGCAAAACCAATTCAAGAGACTGTCTCCATCATTTTTCATAAATGAAAGTGAGAAGAAAGAACATTAATTGTTAGAAGACAGAGAGTATATTTGTCTGCAAAATGAACAGCCTAACACGCTAATTACTATTAGAATATAAGAAAATCACTAAATACAGGGAATTGCAGAGAATCATGGCCGCCAAAATTATAAAAAGATACGATAGAAATAAGAGAAAGATGTCATAGAATGTATTTGTTTGTTCGGGAAGTAACGGCGTTTCACAAGAAGAGATATAAAATAAACACCACCTTCATTCTCGACGATTTCAGCCCAGCGGTCAGGCACGTTTGAAAAAATCTAGGATTTTCCCTGAAAAGTTTTTAGGATAGATTGTCTTCAGTTTGAATATTACTCATTATTCTGTCATTTATTCGAATGATTCAAACTCATGAATATATGTATGCACTAAATCCGATAGTAGCTGGACGTAGAAGGACCTTCTATTCTAACGGTCTTTTTTCTTCTTGGTTTTCTTTTGCAGTGCGTACAATAGCATTATCACGGTGGAGCATAACGCGTTTACTATAGCAGAACACATTCGACATAAGGCTTTTGTTACCCGATCAAGTTACAGACAATAAAAATCTACAACACTAACAATCTAGTTGCTCTTAATGAACTGCTCCTTTCATATTTCACTAGGAACAAACCGATAACTTTCGTTTTCTCTTGACAAGCAAAACCTATTTTTCATCGCCTCTGAAAATGCGATACAAAAATGAAATTTCTGGTTTAAACGCTGCCGAAGATATTGGAAGGTTGCGTGCACAGGAGGAATCCAAATTCCCTGTTTGCAAGTTTTTCAAAATTGCTTGAGATATTTCTGAAAAGTTGAGCCTGTGTGTAATCTCTGTTGGTTTGACATGGATCCAATTCAATAAACTCTTTTAAATCTTTTTCATTCTCAGTGAGTTAGCTTCGAGAGCAAATCTTGTTGGATATACTCCAATTAACATTTTTAAATCTTTTAAAACATAGCTTGCACATACAGTCTTCACTTTGTTCTTATAGACTGCAAAAACATTTTAAAATTATTCTGTAACATTACTCCCCTTTAGGAATTCATAAAGTTATAATCCTCTAATATAAGCTGAGTTCTTTCAAGACGTGCGCGATCATGTCTTTCTATATTTTCCAATTCAAAGTAGCTTTTAGCAATTTTGGTCCTTTTAGTACCCGTTTCACAACTGTTTGCTAACCATTTACGCAAACATGCTATGTAGGTTTTTAGTTGTTTTTCACTGTTCTTTAACTTCGTAATGTCACTTGATTGACATTTCCAATTCTTCATTATGTGTCCCAGATATATCAATTTTCTTTTTCTGATTTTAAGTCCATCTGACTCTGTGACGATAAACATTCACACTTAGCAGAGCCAAAGCGTCCAAGATGTTTTGCTTGTATGGTTGCTGTGTTGTGATGGATGCGTGCGTGCATAAACCCACGCCAGACAGTTCGTCATTTCCTCAGCTGCGTCCTCTCCTCTCGCAAGTTTGGTCAAAGAAAGGAATAGACTTCGACCCCAGTAATTTTATACTAAATGGCACGATCCGGGAACTTTGAGTGAAAACGAGGCCAACGACGATGACTGATGCGTCGGCAATGGTTTTTGTTCATAAAAAGGGTCTGAGACAATGGCTGTGAGTGCCGTTGAGACCGTGCCTTTTTCACCTTTTTTGCGTTTGAATCATTGTTACACGATTTTTTGTCAACTGCGTGTACGTCATTTTTGTTACCAGTATTTTATTTGTCTTTGTTGATTGTCTGCGTTATTTTTTAAAAACTCTTTCGAGAATTTTTTCGTGTCGTGAGGGGGGCAGGCCCAATTATGGCTTCGTCTCCCCGGCCGTTCACTTTTTCGGTGGGTATGTCAATGGTGACTCCTTCACCATCTGTGTGGAAGAATGGGCCCGTGAAGAGGGATTCAGGTTATTATCTGCAGATGCGGGAGAAATACAAAAACTACTTCAAGGAAAACTAGCTAATCGTCATACCTGAAGTGGGAAAATAGATATCTACTAGGACAATTTCCCTGCTGACATCAGACCCGGAAACTCGAAAGTTTGTGGATGTCATTAGGGAAAACATGGAGGAAACATTAACGAGTTTGGGCATTTGCCCAAAAATACTAGCCAGGAGATCCCGTGCCATGAGGGATGTCCTTCTCGGTTCGGAGGAGGACGCAACAAAAAAAAAACTAGCAGGAACTTGTTTACAGACCAAGGGAGTGAGGCTGCAAACGGAGTACATGGGCACAAGGTGTACTCACATCATAATCTACGGAGTGACCCTCGAGATCAGTTGTGACCATGTGGGAGCGTTTTTGATCCAGTTTGGCACAGTGGAAGAAGTAAACAGAGTCATAAGCAAGGCTGGTGTTCCAACCGAGGATGTCAGTTCATATGTCATAGTGGATAGGATCAACTTTCTACGTGTGCCGGGCGTTCTCCTGTGCAGCGGGAAAAAGTTGTTTATCGCAGTGGAGAAGCGTAGTCCACATTGTTGGTTGTGTAGAACGGCTGGCCACCTAGCAAAAGTCTGTCCCTCTAGAAAGCAGGAAGGACAAAAAGAAGTGGAGTGAAAAAATCTAGAAACGTCAGCAACACCGGTGACGAAAGAGGTACCGGCGGTACAAGATGAAAAAACAACCGCTGCTACTAATCCGGATGGACGGAAGTGGTGGAAAGGGGGAGTAAGGGGGCTTCCTTTCCTTCAAAGCGGAACTCCCTAACAAAGAAGGCAGCTTTCTTCTCCAAAAAGGAAAAGAAGGAAGACCAACAACTGCAACAAAAGCAGCAACAGAAACAACAACAGCAACAACAGCAGCAGCAGCAACAACAACAACAGGAGCAGCGGCGGAAACAACAGCAACAAAAGCAGCAACATCAACAGCAACAAATGGAATGCGAAGAAATGCCTTTGGTAACAGCCAGGACTCAATCAGCTCCTGCATCACCTTTCAGAACTAGCCCTTTTGAGGGGAGGAGTAAATCTGCCTTCCCAGTTAGACACACTTCATCTCCTTCCCACACACCTGGATAGATTTAGAAAAAATAGGCCTAGAATGGCTGGTTACTGGAAGTTCAACGTGTTCTTACTGGGACTTCCGGTGCCAGCTAATTAGTGCAGCGGGCGTTAACTGGGAGAGTCATTGGGAATAAGCGGTGGGAGAATCTTAAGAATAGTATTAGGTCTTTCACCACCAAGTTCAGCAAACGGCCCAAACTACATAAGGCTGACAAGGTGAAGACACTTAGAGCTAATTACTCCTGGGCGGTGGCTGGTGGGGATCCCCTAGAGATAGCCGTAGCTAAGGAAGCCCTGGAGCGGTCGGATAGCGATCGTTACATGGGCCAGGTAGTTAGAGATAGGTTAAGCAGGATGTCTTCCAAAGCTGTGAACATGGGCGCAGAACTGCTCGAGGAAGAGATTCGCCGAGGCGGCGACCGGTACATTCGAGAGGTTCGCAACCAGGAGGGACATACTCTTCGGTCGACTGACGACATGTGTGAGGCGTTTCGGCGGCATTTCAAGATCCTGTTTACCAAGGAGCCTGGTCTCCGTGATGAGGAGTTTCGCAGCTATTTGGCTGAATTCACCCGTCTCTTGCCGGCTGATGCAGCTAGCTGCAAAGGAGAGATTACGGAGGGCGAAGTTTACGCTGCTTTGAAGAAGGTCGGCAGAGGTAAATCGCCGCGTCTCGATGGTTTGCCCTATAAATTGTACTTGAGGCTGTCGCACATCTTTGTCCCGATTTTGACTGTTGTGTTCAACAACTGGTTCTGGCAGGGGTCCATCCCCAACCGGTTCACCAGGTTGTGTGATCACGATGTTGAGAAAAAGCAAGGACGTGGGGAATGTGTTAGAGGGTTACCGGCCCATAACTCTGCTAAAAACAGAGTTAAAGATTTTGGCCAAGATCTTGCAAAATCGTTTGCAATTAGTTGCCGAGTCTCTGTTGGCACCTGAGCAGACTTAAAGGGCTGAACAATTCAGAGCAGCCTGCATCTGATACGCACGTACATTGAGGGGATGAAAGAAGACAAAGAAGCCGCGCTGATCAATTTGGATCTATCCAAGGCATTTGATAGGGTTGACTATCGTTACTTGGCGGCTGTCCTGCAGGCCGCTGGATTCGAAACCATCTTCCGCCGCTGTATTAATCCCCCATGGCTGTAGTACAGGTGAACGGAAAGTTGTCGGGCGTTCTAGCGCTGTCTAGGTCGGTCCGACAGGGTTGTCCACTGTCGCGCCTACTTTATGCTTTGGCGTTGGAGCCCCTCCTTCGCCGGCTAAGGGACAGGGCGTGCAATCCGGCCCTACGTGGAATTGCTGTCACTGATGATATTACTGCTTTCGTGTCCTCCCGGAGTGACATCGAGGTGATACAGAAGGCGCTTGAACGGTACGAACAGGTGACAGGGGCCAGGATTAACTGCAACTAGTCGTCCGGCTTGCAGTTAGGTGCCTGGAAGTGTGTTACCCTCCCAGGTCCCTTCGACTGGACGGACAGCCCTGTCCCCATTCTTGGAGTGTGGTTCGGGCCCGACCTACAGTTGGAGAAAAATTAGTCTGAAGTACTGGCAAAGTTCGGTGTGTCGGTCAAGATTTGGCGTCGAAGGAATTTGTCCTTAAAGGGTTTGGCGGAGGCGTCTGTTACATTCGTCTTTCCCATTATGTTTTACCGGTTGTCTGTACTTCCACTTTGTAAACGGCGTAGGGAGGCGATCGAGTGTTTGCTATTCTCCATTCTGTGGAGAGGACGCAAACACTACGTCGACAAA
Organism: Ascarosepion bandense; assembly: GCA_037127315.1. Classification (NCBI taxonomy): domain Eukaryota; kingdom Metazoa; phylum Mollusca; class Cephalopoda; order Sepiida; family Sepiidae; genus Ascarosepion; species Ascarosepion bandense. The sequence goes on along the minus strand of JBBBDQ010000337.1, from coordinate 8,050,585 downwards.
CGTGTCTGTTACCAAACGTCCGTGTAATGGGCGTCTGGGAATGCCGTATCTGATGAGCCACAAGGTTGAGGCAAGGTTGGTTTGTCTCAGGTGAGCGATTTTGGAAGACTCATTGCTGGCGAGGATAGTGAGGAACATGTTCCCTAGCCTTACTATCACTCCTCCCATCTCGAGGCGGTGCCGTAAGCCTCAAGGGTGATCGAGTTTTCTCCTCGAATGTCTGGCGGCCTTGCGGGCCATTCCACGGTTCAGTGACCTTTCACGGCCTAGAAGAGTCTTCTATCGTTGGTTAGTGGAGGGCGTCACTAAGGATTCATTACGTGATGTGCTGCGCTTGTAGAAGGATGAGTTTGCCTCTCAATGACATCGCCTTCATATGGGGCCTGGCGGATTTGCCAGATTGTGAACGCTGCAACCTTGGCTTGAAAGAAACGGCTTCGCACGCCTTCTATCATTGTTCGCGGGTTCGCCCTCTATGGGACCGTATCGGCGAGTTGACTGCTCGTATCGCGTCGCGAGAGATTTTGTTCATTGATCGTGCATTTGCTTCCGACAATGTGTCGCTTTCGTTTTCTGGGATGAAGCTAATTGGTGTTTCTGTCGCTGCTAGCCACGACTCGAATGGTGATTTGGACGACGCAAAAGGAGGAAGTCTTGCGAGGTCAGCGTCTTTCATATCAGAATCTGGTCCGATATTTTGAGCATCAACTCAAAATAAGTATTAGAACTGATTGGAAACGTTTGACTTCGACAGATTCAGCAAAAGGTGGGTAAATGTGGCGAGCCTGATTCATGTGAACGGTGCTAGCCTTGATTTTCTCTTTTAGATCTGCTGGTTACATCGGGGTGGATTCCTTTAGACCCCCCACACACACATCTGGTTAAGGTAGCTTTCTTTTATGTACCTAGTTAATGTGAATGAATGTGTTCCTAGCCTGTACCCGGCTTTCTCTTTTGTTATGATCCAAGTCGAGATTCCCAACCTCCTCATTTTTTTTGGTCCCCTTTTATCTCGGCTGGTTCAGCCTTTTATTGTCCCATTCGATTAATTATTTTACCCCCCCCCCACCCAACTCCCTTAGCGAGTGTGCTTCTTGATTTCACCGTTTGGCGGAATACAGTAGCCACTCTTTTTTTCTGGGATGGACGGTTCTTACTAACATTGTTTATTATTGTAGTTAAAAAATGTTCTTGTAATTTTAGTTTGTTTTTGAGTTCAACCCCCCCTCCCATCATTTCATCTTCCATTAAATGTTTTAAATTATATATTATATTGTATATAAATACATTTTTATTGTCATGGATTTTTCGCCCTTTTTTAGGTGTTCCTTGTAAGTTTGTGGTATTGATGTGTATGAAGGATTCGGAGATGATGGACGGGTTTTCATGGTGAATGTGTAAATTGTAATGTGTGATTGGGTTGTGATAGCATTTAGCTAGGTATACCCCTTCCCTTTTGGGACTTGTGCCACAATGTTTGTATTCTTTACAAGAATAAATATGGCCGTTGGGACCATGGTAGCGTGCGCTGGTATAGAGATTGGTATTGAGTTACGACTCTGTTTATTTTTGTCTGGAAGTTGGACGCTAGCTACAAACCTACTAGTGGAGAAAGCGGTGTAACCAAAACGTAAGAGAAATCTACTGTTTAACAACAGACTCTTTTTGCTTTCATTTTCCATAAAACTTACTCGTCGTCTTCACGCCCCATCCATTATACTCTCAGTATCCTTCTGTAGAGCCATTTCTCTTGCTTCAAGTTTCTTCTTGTGAGAAAATTGTTCAGCATTCACTGCGATATGGAAGAATTCATATTACATAACATTTCAGTAGTACTTTTCCTTGTTTCTGAGGAAATATTAATATTTCTTGAGACTTAGTTTGGTATTGGAATGTATTATTTTGCTATTATTGTGCACTTTCGGATTGTAATGTCATATTTTCCACCCGCTTTTAAAAAACTTAACAGATATAAGTGAAACTTTGTCTCTGTGTGTGTGTGTGTGTGTGTGTGTGTGTGTGTGTGTCCGTTACCTATAGACTCTGAAACGGCTGAACCGATTTTCTTGAAAATTTACACAGATATACTATAAGCATCTGCGAGTGTTCTTAGCTAGAATTTGTGTCGAGGTACCCCCGATAAATATCGAAAATCGATAATTGAAAAAATCAGATTATAGAAGGATTGGTCCGATTTTAATCAAATTTAATACACTCATAGACAAAGACATAAGAAACGATATTCAGAAGTTTTAAGGTTGCAGTTCTTACAATAGTGCAGAAAATCGATAGTACATATATATATATATATATATATATATATATATAAGCTTTCATTACACTCGAGCAACGCCAGGCTATACTGCTATTACACTAGAAACGACCCGCTGTGGGATTGTAGCAATAAAATATAATTATAGGCGCAATTTTCTACAATTTAATCTTGGTTCTGCCATGGTTGCTTACCTCATAATTCATAGAATTGAAATACGTAATTACTTTCCGAATACATCGGGCCTGAAGGAGACTACCACCACCTTTTGGTGAACGTGAAAGGGACTATCACCACCTTTTGGTGAACGTGAAAGGGACTACCACCACCTTTTGGTGAACATGAAAGAGACTATCACCACCTTTTGGTGAACGTGAAAGGGACTACCACCACCTTTTGCTGAACATGAAAGAGACTATCACCACCTTTTGGTGAACGTGAAAGGGACTACCACCACCTTTTGGTGAACATGAAAGAGACTACCACCACCTTTTGGTGAACATGAAAGAGACTATCACCACCTTTTGGTGAACGTGAAAGGGACTACCACCACCTTTTGGTGAACGTGAAAGGGACTACCACCACCTTTTGGTGAACGTGAAAGAGACTACCCCCACCTTTAAATTTGTTTTTTTTTTCTTTTTACTTTTTTCAGCGTAGTCTTATCGATTATTAGAAAATTTTCCAATTATAAAAAAAATTTGGAAACATTTCAATATTTAAACAATTTTAGAGGGGGCTCACTTTCTCATAAAACATTATAGTAAATCGATCCTCCATTTGGGAACCATTCGCGTTGGGGTCGCTTTGTTTTGGTTATTTCGGGACGAGTTGTTGCTCTTGATTTTGTCTTTTTCAAGTTTCCTTCAGTTCTTACGATAGCATCTTACTCGGAAACTCCAAGAATGGCTTTATTCAAAAATTTTGACATGGATTCAGTTGTTGAATATACGCAATCAAAAGTTAATTGCACAGGATCGTTTTACTATAAGGTTTTTTTGGTTGTTTTTTTTTTGTCAGTCGGAAAGTTTAGGGTGTAATCGATAAGACTGCGCTGAAAAAAGTAAAAAAAATGAGAAACAACAAATTTAAAAGGTGGCGGTAATCTCCTTCAGTTCCGACCCGAATACAAATATTGTAGATCTAATCTAATTTGTACGAGGGTGAATCAATAACTATAACTGAGCATATCGTTTTGAAATGAAAAATACTCGTGAGTAATGAAGAAGCAATTGGCCCATTGTATTTAAAAAGAACGAGAATATGTTGAAAATTGATAATATAAACACGTTTATTTTTATTATGCTGTCGATATCGAAATGCCTATACATTATACGTTTTAATTATAAATAAACTGAAATCAACTTATATTAATTTGTCATTTACGCAATAGTGATGTGGAACATTTTATTCTTTTCAGAGTAAATTAATTGTAAAAAATTACTTTAGAATGTGTTTGATAAAAAAACTTCCTGATGAAAGTTGGTATCTTATTTTTGACTTGAAGTTTATATTTTTAGCTGAACAATTGCAAAAAATAAATGTCATCAAACATGTTTGTAATACAAATGGTCTTCTGACATCTCAGGCAAAATAACCCCCGAAATGATCAATTGCTATTGAGTTAGCAAAGCTATTAATCATTGCACTAATGTTCCTTGACCACTAATAGCTATCTCTTATAGGTGACAATTTAGAAGCTTACAGGATACGGAGAAAAAGTTAGATGGATGACCGGTGTCATATCCATCCAGGCTCTGGGGTGCTCATCCATTTAAAACGTAAATATCAATTTACTTATGGATTTTTAATTTTTTTTTATTATTCGCTTGATTTTTTTTTTTTTTTTCTGTCGTCCCTTTTTTTTTAATGATGTTTATTGTGTGGTTGGCGGGAAAATTAATATAAATAATATAAATGATATAAATAAGAGCAAGTTAGGAAAAGTTATTTTGTTAGATGAAGAGTTGAAATGACCGAAAAAAGAAATTGTCACTGACTAGCAGTATATGTGTTCATTCGACGAGTGGGTCATAGATAGAAAACCTGCTTTAAGAAGTGATAGGAGTTTTCCGGGGTCGTTTCTGCATTACAAGCGTTAAAAGTTAACAAGCGCCCAGCAGACAAATCCGCTTTTCAAATTACTCCATAGAAATAGAGGACAAATAAAAAAATAACCGCAAAACTGTATTGCTAAAAATTATTGTAAACTTTCTTCTTGCTTCAAATATGTTTGACAAATTGCTTAGCGTTCATTAGATCGTGAAAATAATCCAAAATAGAAATTTTATTTTTCTGTTGTAATGTCACGGTCAAGTACGTGAAAAAACTGTTCTTTCTATAAGCATTTTCGAACATTATTACATTATGACATAACAGAAAAATTTCATATATATATATATATATATATATATATATATATATTTTTTTTTTCTAAACATATGCTGTTAAATATCAGAGACAATGAATGTCTATTATGTTTAATCATGAACCGTTCTAAACGTCGTATTTTTGCTTTAATTTCAGTTGAAATTACAGACCATTCTGGACGATCACAATAAATTTAAAAAATTAACTAGTAATACCACCATCCAACTTAAAAACACATTAATAAACTTATTACTGCAGACAATGCTGAAATAGGATCCTATAAACTTCAAAAGATTATAGGTGACTATCAGCCCGGCTACCTTTATAGAAATGTAAAAATCCATAAAAAGGATCATCCCCTCTGACCTATCATTTCTCAAATACCCACACCAATATATAACCTTTCCAAAACACTTACCAAACTAATTACTCCCTATCTTCCTGGTAAATATAGTATTAATTCCACGGACGAATTTTTACAGATTCTCCATTCCGTAAGACCTAAGAATCAAATAATTGCATATTTGGATGTCCAGAACTTATTCACAAATGTTCCCGTCCAGGAAACAATTGACATCATTATCCGTGATGTATACAATCATGCTACTCTCCCATCAATTAATATTAAACCCACTATATTAAAGAAAACTATTATTAGCATGCACCACACAAGTACCCTTTCACGATCCCTTAGGCAATATTTATATACAAATAGATGGTATTGCGATGGGATCTCCTTTAGCTCCCCTCTTTTCTAATTATTATATGGCAAATCTAGAAAATAAAATAATTAATGACAACAATAAACCCTCTATATATGTAAGATACACAGATGACATCTTTGTTTTAGCTAAGAATATCGATCAAATTACATATCTTAAAAACAAATTTGAAAGTCACTCCGTCCTCAAATTTACATTAGAACTTAATATTAATGACAAAATCCCATTCCTTGATGTATTCATTGATTCTAGCACACATAAATTTACTACTTCTCTATATAGGAAACCAACTAGCATAAATTCGTGTCTTCTTAATTATAATAGTGAATGCCCCAACGATATATGTTAGATGTTATAAAAAACTTACTTCAACGCACACAAATGATATCTTCTTCCAAATCTATATTTTATAAAGAATTACACAACATTAAGCAAACACTTGTCAATAATGGATTTCCTAACTCCATTATTGATCAACAAATTAAAATGTATCTCAACAAAATTAACAATAGCTCTAACAATAATGATAATATTAATAACAATGGTTTACATCAAAATAAACATAATACTATTAACTTATACTATTGCAACCAAATACATAATAATTATAAACAAGATGAAACAACTCTCAAAACCATAATACGTAAAAATGTTAAACCAGTGGAAAGTAATAATCAAATTAAACTCATTATATATTATAAAAAATTCAAAACAATTGACCTCATAAGCTATAATAACCCAACAAGCACTAAACTAAATTCTCTACAAAAAACCAATGTAGTGTACCATTTTACATGTCCATTCAGAGATTGCATTTCTGATACTACTAAAAAACCCAGTACATATATTGGTTTTACGACAACTACGTTTTCCCGTAGACTTACATGTCATCTTTCTGATCAGAGTACAATTAAACAACATTTCTCTGAAAAACATAAACATGTAGGTAATATCAGGCAGATTTTGGTCAACAATACGGTGATCTTTATTCATACACACAGTAAGAGGAACCTGTAGATATTGGAGGCCATGTACATCAAATCTAAACAACCAACACTCAATAAAATCAACTTTAAATCCGGACATATTACATTGCATTTGACTACATGGTTTTGCTCTATCACGCGGTGTGACGTCATAAAAACGCATCGCAAATTTAAAAACTGCGTTTATTATTATTTTTGGTAACTATTGCCGTTGCCAAGCGGAGTTTTATGTCAACACAAAATAAAATCGCCGGTGATGGTGGATGTTATAATTTTTCAGTCTTAACAACCTCTCTGAAGATGGCTCATGTGAGCCGAAAGCTTAGAAGAAAATCAATAAATAATTATCCAAATGTTGGAGAATTTTTGTCTTTATTTTCAAATGAAATTAAAGCAACAATACGACATTTAGAACGGCTCATGATTAAACATAATAGACATTCATTGTCTCTTATATTTAACAGCATACTTTAGAAAATTACTTGCTGCCTCGATACACTATATATATATATATATTATTTAATCACTTAGTTTTTGGTCATAATAAAATTAGACTATTACACACTTTTATTAAAAGTGTTCAATACAATTATATTGTAGAATTTTTTTAATATTCTTCATCTGTAAACATTTAATAACTTGTTTAAATGAAGAATATGTGTGTGTGTGTGCCGTTTTTGAGTGACCATAGATTTGTGCCTAAAGAATTATGACTTAGCCGCTGATAACGGACACCATCTGTTATGGCTGTACAGGCCCACTCGGTTGAGACAGTCTCGGTTGCAATGAATGCATCTGAAGGTGCTTTCCCTCGATATCACTGTGCTTTCTTTCTTTTGGATACGCTTCTCACCGGCGGCAAACCTCCGTTTCTTTTATCTTCGCTCCATTATGTATGCACACACACACACACACACACACACACACACACACACACACACACACACACACACACACACACACACATTTATTTATGCTACCTTCGTATTTCCAGGGATCTGTAACACAGCTACCATTGATGCTTTAATTTCTGTAAATATTCTTCAAGTCTCGATCAATGGCAATTGGTCCAATCTTGCACCTGTAGACATCAATTGGCAGACCCCACCGCATCTTTATGAACACTTTCATACACTGCAATATTTTGTCAAAATTCTTGTACATGCAAGAATGTAAAAATAAATCCAATTTGCTCAACCTTTCCTATATATATGGTGATCATCAGAATTTAATAAAAAGCATTACTCCTGTAGTGATCCTTATATCTCTACGATGAATAAATGTAAAATTCTTGGCCTAACCCATATTCCGAAATACGATCAAAACATTCAAACTAATTTTATTGAAAAGGCTTGTTAATTCTAGTCAAGAAATTTTTAGTAAACCTGACGGAAAAAATTGTTAAATTCTGAATATGTATTTTAATTTATTCATATATCATCATTTCTATACGCAGTGAATTCTAGCCAATCTCTTCACAGATAAAAAAAAATACACAAAAATGTGGTTCTAAAGAAAGATACTGAGAATACAATGAACTGGACATGGGAAAAACGAGGAAGTTTTATCGAAAATAAAACAAAACAGACACTTAAGTTGATTAAGTTCAGAAAGAATTTAAATTTCTAGGGTACACAATTAGGAAAAAATGTTTGGAAAATTTGATACTCACAGGACAGTTTGAAGTCAAGAGGAACAGAGTTAAAAACAAGCAGATTGCATATTAATACAGTTTATATCCTCCTTAGACATTAACATAGACTTCTACTCTAGCGTAGAGATGACGATTACCACCTGCAATAAACTACTCCACGTATCTTGCACTGTTGACAAAATACTGCATGTAAATAGAATAAGTCAGGTATCGTTTCATGTTCCGCATATACTCAGTGAAGGACAGGTTTAATCATCATTCCGGCCAGGTAAGTTTTCAAACATTTCACAATGCCTATTAAGTAGCATGGGCATTATGCGGAACAGGACGACGCCTTTCTGGTGTAGGAACTGTTGTTTTCATTTTCTATAAACTGGCTTCAAAACATGTTGAACAATGGTCTGAACTTACGTAGTTCTGTACCAGTTTCCCTGTACATGAAACAAAGGCGAGAAAGAATTGTAACATCACTCCACACCATGGGAGCAGGTAGTGAGCCTGTGTTTGTTAGGTCAATGTATTCTGGAATATATCATTACTCACGTCTACAAGGTACACACATAAAACAGAGTCCAATTCGATCACTCAGAGGAACATCTCGTAGAACATCTTTATATGTGCGGGTTAATCGTGCAGCATAAATGTAGATGTGTCTCTAGTCTAAATGAAAACTAAACGTTTCCCAGTAACCTGTTGATAATCATTTAACTACGTTTGTATGGACAGGTCAAGTCTTGACAGTATAACTATTCTCTGAAATAAACATTCAACTTCCCAGATCCCAAATTAGGATCCTCCTCTAAAAGGTTAATTTTAATATGTTTGCAGCATTCTACACTGTCTAAACCTCAAACACAGTCGGTTGAAATGTGTTAGCTACTTTACTAAAAACTGACACATACTATACCTTGATCTAAACAACATCGTACTACAGGATGTTGCAATATCACACACACACACACACACACACACACACACACACACACACACACACACACACACACACACACACACACATATTAATATTACGGAAATCAACGAATTTTAACGAAACTTGGTTATAAGCAACCGACAATATGAAATGAATTGTTTGAACATTATTTTTTTTTATCGATACTCGTATTTAAGTAGATATTCTGTTTTTAATGAAACAGTATTATATATTTATATCTACCGGCCTGATTATTTACGATAAATTTTTATTACGAAAATGTGTGTTATATAGGCTTGATAAAAACCTCGTTTAGACTGGAGGCTATTCGTTGTCTGTCGAGAGGTCTAAGACGTTACCAGATCAAATGGTAGCTTCCCCTATATAGATAGGGGTCGCAGGTTCGAATCCTGCCGAAGGGCACACATTTTCGTAATAAAAATTTATCGTAAATAATCAGGCCGGTAGATATAAATATATAATACTGTTTCATTAAAAACAGAATATCTACTTAAATACGAGTATCGATACAAAATAATGTTCAAACAATTCATTTCATATATATATATAATTAGTTTTTGGTCATAATTAAACTAGACCAGTACAAAGATGTTTACAAAAAAACGTGTTCAATACATTCGTATTGTAGAACTTGAATTTTTCATTTGGAAATGAGTTACTTCCGAAACCTAAGCTTCAACCTTTTGGTATTTTAGACAATTTAGACTGAGTCTTTCGTTTTTGAAACGCATTTTTCGAACGCGTGACTGGATGTTTCGAAATTTTCAAAATTAGGGAGAAGTTATTCAAATATCTTACAACATTTTTATCCATGTGTGTATAATCTTAGAATATATATTACATCTTGACATAATTTCCGATCATTTATTTAGTAATTTCTTTTGTTCTAGGAACAACATAACAATTAACTTTTTTCCTGGCACAATCTGTATACATTGCCACCATTATATGATTTTGCTATTTTAACTATACATCAAGATATCTCGGTTTCTTTTATATATATATATATATATATATATATATATATATATATATATATGTTTTAGGCTATTGTTTTACTGCATGATAAACATCCTCCTCATTAGTTTGGATGCATTTCTCTGTAAACTGGAAGACAAAATCTTTCTCTAGATTTCTGAATTAAGTCTTCTGCTAATATCATAGTTCATCATCAACAAATATAAATCAGCATATTCCAGAAGATGCTATGCAAGTCCAATTTAAGACACAGTCTCCATCATTCTTCATAAATGTTATGTGGACTTACCCATAAGACACATGAACTCGTCCAAGCTATATATAGGAGCAGAAGTTCTGTTAACGGAGAGTAAGAGAGGAGTCTATTTCAACAGATAACTGTGACATCCGAATTAACAGTCATGCTAGTTATCACTCATTGGTATCACTGTATTTTTAATATATTTGTTTAATACTATTCTTTGTTTTTATTTCTGGCCCCAACAAGGCCACAACAATAAATGAGCTTGTATACTTTTGATCATAAGCAGATCTTTTTTTTCTCTCTAAACTTTGGATTTCCATCACTTGGATTTCCGTCACTTAGAGATTAATCTTGTTCTTAGTCGATAAAACATGCTTGCAGAACTTTTCTCATTCGCCCGGTTCACACTCCACCCACATCTATTGAACAGGTGAAGAGGCTCATCCCTTGTTTCCTGTTTAGGATGCGGTTTCCGGTTTTCTCTTTTCTAATCTTCTCACTCTTATGTAGCCCCCTGCACATCAGTGGCGTTACCGCTTTGCTTGAGATGATATGATTAAAAAAAAAAATCTCTATACTTTTTTCAAATTTTAATCTGGTTTTTCGAATCTTACTCCTGATGACTAGCTTGCCTCTTGTATTATGGCCTCAATATTTCTGCTGTCAAATCTTCTTCGAACGGTGAATTGCGAAACCTTCACTTTTGCAAACCGGAGGTTATTGTTAATGTTACTGACTGTTATTTTGGGAGATTTCCTCACAATTATAACAATGTTTCTGTCATTAACTGCTGTTGTTTTCCTTGGCCGATCAGTTCTGTCTGTTGCTCATTTCCCCAATAGTTTTTTTTTTATCAAGGCATTCTGGATTGTTGTTTTGGCTACGGCCAATGTTTGTTCAGAGGCTCTGGTCGATTTGCTTTTTTTCACATAGACAACTCTTTCGTCATCGCGTTCGTTTATGCTTTTTAACAATATATAGTCTTTACCGGTGAAATCCCAGACTAAAACCAAGAATAGTCATTCAGAGATATTTGATGTTTAAACAAGCAATTTAAAACGCAACAACTCGGCAAAATTAAGCACCTATCAATCACGAGTTCAAACAGTTTTGCTCACTTGGAAAATAAGTCGATTCAAATAAAAGGTGGCATGGCCTACTAGAAAATAAACGCTGATATTCTGAACTCTTGTCTCAAATTCATATTTTCATATGAAGCCCTAATGTCTTCATTGAACAGCGAAAACAAATGAATTGGCCTTGCAGTTCCAATACATTTGTAGGAGTCTGCGTTGAGATAGAAGTCCTACATCCAACCAGTTTTGACTTCAGGGATTCCCTGCCTACCTAGAGTACCACCTCACATATTTTCTATAGAAATGTATAATATTGGTTTATGTTTTCGTACATATGCATTTGCGCTTATGTGCGCCCACGCGTGTGTAAAAACTAAAAGTATCAATGTATGTTATAGCGGAAATATTATGGCGTATGTATCCTTTTATACCTGCCTTGTGCCAGACTCGCATCTAAATTTAATAAATTCTGTTACTTATACATGTAAACGAAGTAAATATCTAAATTTATATTCATCTATTTATGCTTCTTTCATTATCTCTTTCTGTTTGTATATATATATATATATATATATATATATATATATGAAAGAACATACTTTTTATACTAAGACAATTAAATTAGCTACAACAAGGCATCTACTGAGGAATCCTCTTTAGATAAACGCACACAATTATCTACGCAAAATATTTTTCTATAGCTTGAATTCCCCATTGAGTAAGAAATTTTTACGACTGACCCTGGCCAATCGATTGACGGATTGCCTCAGACAATTCTGCTCACTTTCAATTAGAAATCTGTGTCGGTTCTAAATTGACAAAGTTTTCGTTCGGAATCCCAAGAGGATCAATGAAGACTGCTTCATCTTGAGGACGAATTGAAAAGCCCCCCTCCTTTTTTTGTTTGTTACTTTCTTTGAAACTCGCGTCTTATTTTGTTTCTCTGAAAACTAAAAGAACAAAAAAGAAAACATTTAGATTCTCAAATGGCAAGCAAAACCACAGAAGGTTGTGATTGACAGTTGAGCACGTGGAATTTCTGGAAATGGAATCTCTTTAGCAATTCAAACAAAATTGAAGAATATAGGGCATTCAGATTTTGAGTATATATATATATATATATATACTCAAAATCCGAATACGCTATTTTTCTTCAATTTTGTTTGAATTACTAAAGATATATATATATATATACAGATAGTTATTATTCTTGTTATAATAATACCTTTATATATATATAGGTATTTTTTTAGTAGTTGTTTTAGTAGTTTTTCCTATATATATATATATATATATATATATATATAGGAAAAACTACTAAAAAGTTGTAAGTTTAAAAATGTATTTTTTGAGAGTATTTATTTATTTCTATTGTTATATTTGATATTTCAGACCGTCCTCACAAACAAATGATTTTAAAATTTAAATTAGAAACGTTTACCCGATGAGCGTTCGTCCGAGAGATTGTTTACATCACGTGACGCAGAAAGCGACAGATTTTTTTAATATTTGTAAACACAAACCCATTCCTAACAATACCTACAAATGTTGTTTTAAAGAAAAAACTTTTTAAGCGTATCTAAAAAATGTTTAACTATTGAAATATTTATAAAGATTCAAAACACCTAAGTCCCTATTTAAACCTAGCCTGTATGTATTTTATTTTAAAATCCAGTATTTTTCTTTCTTTATGGATTATACATATTTATAATAGTTAAACATTTTTTAGATACACTTAAAAATTTTTTCATCCCTAACATTTGTAGGTATTGTTAGGGATGGGTTTGCGTTTACAAATATTAAAAAAATCTACGTATATATACGTGGATCATCACTATGTTATATATATATATATATATATATATATATATATATATAAGTAAATTAATCTAGTGAGCCAACAAACCTACCAAGGTTTCATCTAAACGGTTCTTCAGGGAAGGTTGGTCAACCATCTCTGAAGATACGTTTAGGTGAAACCTTGGTAGATTTGTTGGCTCACTAAGTTAATTTACTTATTCTCCTCTGCTTACGTATTGAGAGCTTTTTTGTTATTGATTACTCGTCTCGGATTTTTTCTTTGGGCTACGTACTGGCTCGGTCCAAATCACTTTGGCTGATGTTCATGTACTTAGCCTTTTCTTTTTTTACAACATTTTTCCTTCCGCATATATACGCGGAGGGTTTTTCGAAACGAGTATAGTGACAAGTTTGCATTTATATATATATATATATATATATATATATATATATCGAGAGAGAGAGAGAGAGATATTATTGTTGTTATTATAATACCTATATATATATATATATATATATATATATTCCATTTGTAAACGAGGTATTACGCGACACACGTTTTTACCCCGAGTAGAGACTTCTGGCGATTTTCAATAACTGATTTTATTGTTTACCTTATTTTTTTAAAAAACGCTCACGTAACGGTGATTTTTTTTTTAACCGCTCACGTGGTAGTGAATGCTTAAACGCGCAATTTTTTAAAATTACAAGAAATTATAACCTTTTCATCCATGGTTGTATGAACCTAGAAGGTATCTTTTGGTATGGTTACACTTAGTCATAGTTTCCGTTCTTTCATTCAATAGTAAATTTTTTTGGGGAATAATATAATCATAAAAGTTTTTATATTTGGAATCGCATAATCATAAAAGTTAGAGATTATAATTTCTTGTAATTCTAAAACTTGAGCATTCAAAAATTCCCTGCCACGTGAGCGTTAAAAAAACAAAAAAAAAACAAAAAAAAAAAAACACCGTTTCGTGAGCGTTCTTAAAAAAAAGGAAAACGGTAAAATCAGTTATTGAAAATCGCCTGAAGACACCACGCATGGTTGAAACGTTTGTCGCGTAACAATTCGTTTACAAATAAAAAATATTCAGAAGTTCTACAATATAATTGTATTGAACACTTTTTAATACAAATGTGCACTGGTGTAATTTTAAGACCAAAAGCTAAGTAATTAACAGTCAATATATATATATATATATATATATATATATATATATATATATATAGTTATTTTTGTTGTTATAATAATACTATATTGTAACTCAAAAGCTTTCAAGTTCCAGTGTACCATGATCAAGCAGTGAAATGTGGTTCATTTACAGGGTCATACACACACACACACACACACACACACACACACACACACACACACACACACATATATATATATATATATATATATATATATATATATATATATAAGGAAATTTAATAAATAAATAAATTAAATAATTGTATTTTGTTTTGGGGATAATTTTATAATTAGAAACTCATTTCTCATTGCATCAAAAGCAATGAAATGTTATTTTCTCTTCTATAAATACTTCCACGGCTTCTGCTCCGATGAACTTAGATCACTGGTGCCCCCTAAATACGAATTTGCACGAGATACTAGATTAGCAACTAGATCCCACCCTTTTACAGTGAAACCGATAAAATGCAGCCGTAACTTCTACTCCAACAGATTCTTTCCTCGCACTTCCCGACTGTGGAATTCTCTTCTAAATGATTGCTTCCCCGACGGCTACAATCTCCAGGAGTTTTAATGTAAGGTCAATAGACACCTCCTAACACACTAACCTGCTCCCATTTTATCAAACACTCTTCCCATCTGCCCAACCCTCATCCTCGCTATCCTTACTCATCTGTCACCTTTCTCCTGACATTCCCTATGTCTAACCACTCCTTCTATGTAACCCCATGCGCAATAGTGGCAGTGGAATGCCTTGCTTGGGGTGAGATGATTAAAAAAAAAACATTTAAAAAACAAAACAAAAAAAAAACATTTTTTAATATAAAACTAGAAGACATTTTCATTTTTCTAAAATAAAAAAGGAATAAAAAAAATTCATTAAAATTTGACTAAATCAACCTTCTTACTATAACTTCACATTAAAAAAACCCTTAAAACCCCAACTTTTTGACATCAAATAACCCAGAAAGGCTGATATGCCGTTAAACAACACTCAAACTCAAACTCACCCCAGGAAAACGGAACTGGCACTAGTCTTAGAATTAAGAGTTTCATAAATAATCATCCTCGCTATCCTTACTCATCTGTCACCTTCCTCCTGACATTCCCTATGTCTAACCACTAGCCCCATACGCAGCAGTGGCAGTGGAATGCCTTGCTTGGGGTGAGATGATTAAAAAAAATAAATAAATAAAATAAAAATGCCACTATATCAGTTGAATGTATTGGAATGGGAAGTTATTGTAGCTAAAAAGAATTGTGGATGTAGACCACTGAATATTGGGACACTAGTGTAGTATACACTGTGTGTATTGATAAGGGGAAATGCCATTTTTGAAAATAAGAATGGAAAAAAATGTACGTGATATATTATTCTGGGTGCGACGAGATGGAAATTAAGACTATAAAAAATAAAATATTTGTCTTAAAATGTTTTCTTAATATAAATTTTTTTTTAATGTAAACAGTTGTATTAGAAAGTAATCAATACATGTTTGAAGGAAGATGAATATTCAACAGGTCCAGCGTGCAACCGAATATTAATATTTTTAATATGGTGCGTAATAAAAAACGCCAAATCCTACAACGGTAGTGATGTCTGAAGATTAAGCCAGAAGGAAAAATTAGCCATTATCTTGTTTACAGTACAAAACAAATTACCGAATGAAAGATCAGAAGTAATGTTCAGATGAAATCACACCTATATTTTTTTTTTTTTTAAATCATCTCACCCCAAGTAAGGCATTCCACTGCCACTATTGCGCATGGGGCTACATAGGGGAAGGTAAAGAGAAGGAGTGGTTAGACACTAGACGTTAGTAATTTTTAAGTGTATCTAAAAAATGTTTAACTATTATAAATATGTATAATCCATAAAGAAAGAAAAATTCTGTAAATTAAAAATTTTCGGCTGTTTAAAAATTTCAGTCGTGGATTCGTTAAAAAAAAATCCTTGTTTTTACGTTTGATGAACAGAAAATCAGTTATTATAAATTATTATAAATTATTATGAAAAATTATTATAAATTATTATAAATTATTATAAATTGCCTTAAGATAACGAAAGATTGAAATCAACGTTGCGGAAATAACTCATTTCCAATTGAAAAATATCCCAAAGTTCTACAAATGTATTGAACACATTTTAATGCAACTGAGTACTGGTCTAATTTAATTATGACCAAAAAGTAACTATCTATTAGTCAGTCAGTTAAGTGCCATACGTGATACACGCTTGGGAGATCATTTCTCCAAAGAGACATGACTGACTGGGCAGAAGATTATCACTCAATAGGTTGCCATTGCTTTCTGCGGTAGACTGGTTGCCGACCAAGGCTATAGAACCCAATCTGTCCTATTATTTAACCCATAACTGGAAGGAAAAGACGGATTAATATCTTTCCCAACGGTATTTGCGCGTAAGTGAATGCAAGGAATTTAACTGGAATTCGAACTCGGCTCCTCGATTTCTCGTTCCAAGTCGATATCCAGTGCACCACAACGCACATCCTAACTATCGATTATTAAAGTAATGGAATAGCATTCCACAGCTCGTAGCATTTACTTTTTAACTATGTTCGATATGTAGTAGAGTAATATTTGTCGTCATAGTTTTATTATTGGAGTTTATAATAAAAACATTTTTGTTTTTGCTACACAAGAGCTTTCGTGTATCGTTGCTGTATTTAGCAGCTCATCATGCGATATGGAAATTTTGTTTAATTTCATTATGGAGAGCAAACAATCATCATCTCACTATCTCATCCTTTTACACCCAATGGTGTGTAGGGCAGTAAATTTTTGTTACTGTTTCCGTAACAAACTGTTTTTTTACGAAACAGAGTTGTTTAGCCCTGCGCCCAACACCTAAACCTTGAGGACCGTCGGACCATTCTTGAGCTTACAATAACTATTGTAAAAAATATACTTTGACGGATTCAGTCTTAAAAGACGAAATGATTCAAATGATATCCTTTTCCCTTTTGTCATACTACTTTCCCCCATACATTAGTTCAATTCCGAATGGCGACAGTCTGTTTTATACTTGCATACATTCTTTAGAGCATGTAGTTTGGGTAATAGCTAGAGTATTTATATAAGTATTAATGATAGAGGCATTAGGTAGAACAAGGTTTTATTTTTATTGTTACTTTGGGTAACAAATTTTCTTCATCCTCAATTTTCTTCTTCTTCTTCTTCTTCTTCTTCTTCTTCTTATTATTATTATTATTATTATTGGCGGTTTATTGTGCTTATCTAGCAATTATTGTGTAGAAGAACATTGTTATTTTTAAAGTATTATAACAGCTATTAGTTAAAACTAATTATGGTCCTGAAATCGATCATTTTATAGCCACTCTGTAAGATTGTTGAATTTTAAATCACTTTTAAATATTTGTTTATTTTTAATCGGTATAGTCTCAGCAAGATAGTGAAACCACTAAAATACAAGGGAGTTAGAAGGTGTGGAGGAATTAGGAACACAAATATGAATAACCAACTGTATAGTCCGGTGTTGCTCGAGGATTTTTAGTAGTTATATTGAACTGAGAAGGTCAAGTGCTTATTCAAAATGCTCCAGTATAAGTTTGCCATGATGCGTAAATTAAAAAAAAATCGAAATAAGTATTGGTTTTTGTTGTATTTGTAAAACGGAATTCATGCTTGGTCAAATTTCCCAATGAAAGAGTATGATGATGTATATTTAATTGGAAGAACGTGGACGGACGTTTCAGGAGTCGGTAATGTGATGCGATGACGTTGTGACTCAGAAGAAGTGGATGCATTGTCCCTGGAAAGTCGGAGAGGTAGGCACCTTGTAGAAAATGTGAAATTGTTATGGCATATTATAAGGTAGAAGTTCCAAAAAATACACGAATTTCGTTTGAATACAACTAAGCGTTTTGGAGAAATAAACGATAGCAAAAAGCAAAATTTTCAAATAATTTTTACCGCACCCGATGTGTCAATTGAAATTTATGCTCGCTTATCAGGACATCAGGCCTTGATCTACCAGTGACTCGATTTTGGTTACGTTTGAGTGAAGCATCTTGGAGAAATGCATAAAAGTGCGCAAAAGATCACCCGAAATCATGTACATTACTTCGAAAATTTTTTGTATACATCAAAAGTTCGGACATTGATCTACAAGTTACATGAACTGAAATTGAAAGTTGAATTTGGTTGAATTTGCATGAGGCGTCTCGGAAGAGAAGAATACGTAAATTATAATTGTTTCGGTCATTTCTACCTTACCCCGTAAACTGAAACGAAAAAATTTTGCGCACAAGAAAGGTTCATGTCATTAACAACAAGTGACCCAATTTTGGTTGAAATCGAACCAAAGTGTTTCAGAGGAGTAGAGTTTGTTATAATAGAGGCAGACAGACAGACAGACAGACAAATATATGTATATATATATACTGTATCAGTTATTGTTAGTCATTATATTAAAATATTATTGAATGCAAATAATGTGTAATTGAGTTTGTCTCGTAATCGAGTTAAATTGGCTACTAATTTAGTCCGTATTGAAAAATGTTACCGGAAAATCTGTAGAAATAAAAAAAATTGATAAAAAAATCTTAACACAATTGGTGCAAGGAATAATTATTTATGAAACTGTTAATTCTAAGACTAGTGCCAGTTCCGCTTTTCCTGGGGTGAGTTTGAGTTTGAGTGTTGTCTAACGGCATATCAGCCTTTATGGGTTATTTCATGTCAAAAAGTTGGGGTTTTAAGGGGGTTTTTTAAAGTGAAGTTATAGTAAGAAGGTTGATTTAGTCAAATTTTAATGAATTTTTTTTATTCCTTTTTTATTTTAGAAAAATGAAAATGTCTTCTAGTTTTATATTAAAAAATGTTTTTTTTTTTTTTTAATCATCTCACCCCAAGCAAGGCATTCCACTGCCACTATTGCGCATGGGGCTACATAGGGAAAGGTAAAGAAGGAGTGGTTAGACATAGGCAATGTCAGGAGGAAGGTGACAGATGAATAAGGATAGCGAGGATGAGGGTTGGGCAGATGGGAAGAGTGTTTGATAAAATGGGAGCAGGTTAGTGTGTTAGGAGGTGTCTATTGACCTTACATTTAAACTCCTGGAGATTGTAGCCGTCGGGGAAGCAATCATTTGGAAGAGAATTCCACAGTCGTGAAGTGCGAGGAAAGAAACTGATTTGATGAGAATATTTTTTTTTTCTTTCAAAAATGTGTTATGGTAATAATTCTTTCTTCAAAAATGTATTGTTAGCAATATTCTTCCTTCAAAAATGTATATTTTTCTATAAAAGTCTATTTTTATACTTTCATAGTGTTTTGACCATAGTTTGGGGGTTAACTATTTGACCATAGCTGGAACCCTAGCAGGTACTACAACTCTGGGTCAGGGTGGACCTGAGAACAACAGCAATTAAGAGGTGGACGATGCTCATCACAACCTCCCAATCAGAGACCTTGCTGCCGGATGCAGTTTATCGTCATACCCAGGACCATTCTTGGGGTGAAACGATTTAAAACAAATGTCATACTCTGAGAATTGAATGCAGTTCGTTAGAAAATATAGTCAGCAAAATGTCTGTCGTTAAAGCCACAACAGTACGCACCGAAAACATATATGTGACTGTTTTTATAAACAATCCTCGGGACCGTAGCTCAACCAACTCAAATAAAAAGAATAAAAAAGCCAGACAAAGGTAAAATTACATAATATTTGATATTATATACTTTAAGTTTTACGCTTTTTTAAAGAATTCTACAAATTTTATTGGATTTGCATTTAAATGTATTTTTTTTTACATTAAATGGTTATTTTCTGTTTGACAGGTCTAAGTGCACAACATTAATTAAAAATTTAAACAACTAAATCTGCGTAAAATTTAATAATTGTAAAATCCAAAGTTGCTGATAAAAATCGTGTATCATGGAAAAGAAATTAATAAATAAACAAAAAATAAAAAATTGATGAAAGAAGGAAAATAATTGCAACAGCATGGCTATCCGGGAGAGTATCTTTAATACCAAGGAGCCCATAGCGTCTTCGTGGCTTTACTGCATTGTTGGGGCAAATTATTTAAATAAAAAAACAAACAAACAAAAAAAGCAACAGCAACAAAAAAATAATATATGGATATTTGTCTAATGAATTTTATTCGAATTAATGTTGCCTTTTTTTTTTACACATCTTTTTAAATTTTCATATGGAAGACGGAAATTTTTTACCTTTCTGAATCTTAACGGATTAAAAATTTAACTTTAAACGTTTTGGCAATTATAGGCACGCTTTGTATATTGAATGATTTTTGTGTCGTTTGGTTTAGTTTCATTGTCAAAATTACGTATGGATAAAATAAAATGTAAAAAGGAAATGAAAAAATATCAAAGAATTACACAAAATATCAGAGGAGAAAATAAGATAAGAAAGCAAAAAAAAAAAAAAAAGGAAAAGAATGAGGAAAAGGAAAGCAACAAAAAAAATAAAATAAAAAGTAAAGAGAAAAATAAGTGAGAAAATATTGAGAAAAGGGAAAAAGCCAAAGAAAACAGCTAAAGAGAAGAATTTAAAATTAGAATGGAAATGGGTTGCAGACAGATATAAACAAATAGTTACGATGTTACAACTCAGATCTTTTGGGATTAAAAAAAATCTCATACACAAACATATATTATTCATAAAACGTAAAATAAAAGATATTAAAAAAAAAACAACGCCGAGATGTAAATTCATTAGACCTAATATTATAAATTAGAATAAAAATATAATAAATATATAATAAAATAAATAAAATAAACATAAAATAAATAAATTAAAAATTACTTTATTTTTATAATTTTAATTTAATTTAATTTTTATTTATATATATATATATATCTTATATTTATTATTATTATTTTACTTTTTCATCTTTTATTATTGTATGTGTTTTTATCTAATTTATTTTATTTTATTTTATTTTATTTTTTAACTAGGAAGCTGAAAATATTTAATTGGTTGGCGTTTATTTTTTTAAAAAAGAGTCATCTAAAGTTTTAAATCTGCCAACTCTAAGATTACCATAACCCAGCAGGGTAGATTTGGCAAAAAAGCTAAAACTTTCAAAGAATAGTTATGCCATAATGAGTTAATTTCGTTATTATTATTATTATGGAATATATGATCAGATTCTTCATGAAGAGAAAATCTCTATTCCCCGAAGTGGACGAGTAGATTATTTTTGAAAAATGCACATCATCTTCAACTCTTAGGCCATTCTACGATATATATATATATATATATATATATATATATATATATATATATATATATATACTATTTTAAGTGTTTATTGCCAAATGAAAATAGAATGGTTCTTTTGTTATTATTACATTAGAAAATTTTACAAGGCAAAGAAGCAAAGATGAACTCATCCGAATCATCTACATTTTTTTTCATTTTTCATTATTGATGAAACTGCAATATAGGGAATTGTTAAGTATTTATAAATTCATTTGATGCACATGTTATTGTGCAATATTAACTAAAGAACCATTCTATTTTCATTTACAATTATTCATTTGACAATAAATACTAAAAATACTATGAAATACATGTGTTTAAAACACTTGGGTCGCCTAATAATTATGGCCTGTATTGATATATATATATATATATATATGTTGTTAAAAATAAGAAACAATAAATGTCTAATTTGTTCTAAACATCGTATTTTGGCTTTAATTTGAATTTAATTTAATTTGAAATTTTATGCCAACACACGATAAAATCATCTTTGATAGTGGATGTTTTTGTGCTAACGTCCATGTAACCTCTCTGAAGATGGCTCATGTGAGCCGAAAGTTTAGAACCAACATAATAAAAAATGTTTAACTGTTGTAGAATTTTTGTCTTTAATTTAAATCTACGTCCGCCCGTGCATTGAATACTGCTGCCATATCTGGTCTGGTGCCCCTGCTGTTCTCCTCGGGCTTCTCGATAAGGTTCAGAGGAGGGTCTGTAATGTGATAGATACCGACTTGGCAGACCGCCTGCAGTCTCTCTCCCACCGGCGCGACGTGGATTCCCTGTGTCTCTTCTATAAATACTTCCACGGCTTCTACTCCGATGAATTTAGATCACTAGTGCCCCCTAAATACGAATTTGCACGAGATACTAGATTAGCAACTAGATCCCACCCTTTTACAGTGAAACCGATAAAATGCAGCCGTAACTTCTACTCCAACAGTTTCTTCCCTCGCACTTCCCGACTGGAATTCTCTTCCAAATGATTGCTTCCCCGACGGCTACAATCTCCAGGAGTTTAAATGTAAGGTCAATAGACACTTCCTAACACACTAACCTGCTCCCATTCTATCAAACACTCTTCCCATCTGCCCAACCCTCATCCTCGCTATCCTTATTCATTTGTCACATTCCTCCTGACATTCCCTATGTCTAACCACTCCTTCTCTTTACCTTCCCCTATGTAGCCCCATGCGCAATAGTGGCAGTGGAATGCCTTGCTTGGGGTGAGATGATTAAAAAAAAAAATCATTTGAAATTAAAGACAAATTACAACGGCTCATGATTAAACATAATAGACATTCATTGTCTCTTATATTTAACAATATCTGTTTAGAAAATTATCTGCCGCCTCGAATCAGTATATATATATAAAGAATCAATGTCAGTTTAGTGGATATCCGTAATTGAAGTAGACGGTGCATATTTTTTTTATATCGGTGACGCACTCGAGAACACTTAATAAAGAGATGCATAATGTTATTGGAGGATTGATGTTCTTTATCAAGTGTTCTCGAGTGCGCAATCGTGTCGATGAAATAAATACTTTTACAAAAGCAAAAAACAAATAAGGCAAACATAAGCTTCTATTCCAATACAGGTATCCATTAAAAGGAATAAAAACATATATATATATATATATATATATATATATATATATATATATACAGAGAGAGAGAGAGAGAGAGAGAGAGAGAGAGAGAGAGAGAGAGAGAGAGTGTGAGAGGCAGGGTAAGGTACGATGGATGAATTGTCTACATAAAGCAAAAATTAAAATGATACTAACATCTCACTTGAACAGATATATTTACAGAAATTGCACAAAATATCTTAAAATACTAAAGATAAATTTATTCAGTATAATTGCTATTGACTTCAATCAAGGCTTCTAGACGACTTCGATACGTCCTGTATCTATTCTGAACGGTTTCCTTGTTGAAGTTGCTAAATGCTGCTATATTCGTTGTCTTCAGTTCATCTTTGGTGTTAAAAAGAGTTTTGCTGGTCTCTCGTTTAACTGAACCTTACACATAATAATCAAGTGGGTTGCAATCTTTGGAGTTAGGTGACCAGATGTAAGGTGTGATTGGTAGTAGAAAATGTCTGACAACCATGAATGGGTTTTCCTCCTTGTGTAGCATGGTGCAGAATCCTGTTCCAGACACGGTCTTCCAGAAGCCATTATCTTGAACCAGTGCAGCACTACTTCATCAAGGCACTTGATGTTGGATTCCGTGTTGAGTTTGAGGCCCTGTGGGAAGATGAATTGGGTTATAATCTCGGCAACACTAGTGATCACGTAATGTCCATTAGACACATTTAACTCTTTCCGAATCCTCTACACAGTCATGAGATTGACACCTTAACTATCTGAAATTTCTCTATTTGTGCTTCCGGTGCGAATGTCAGGCAATACAGCATACCGTTTCCAAATTTCTAGCAGACTGAATTGCGTCATGGTATTTTTCTCCTCACAGAGAATGCCCAACTGACCCTACTATACTGCGCAGTCGACAAATCTAAAATCGAACAATGCGCATGCGCGAACTAAAAAAATATAAAATGGCGACAGTTTCATCATTGCATCCTATATATATATATATATATATATATATATATATATGCATGTGCGTGTGTAGTTTTACATTTACAGTATTCCTTCTGTTAATCTGACTAGTACCAAAGCAAACAAGCATAGTCTATTGTACTATTTAACATACTGTTGGATTGTAGGAATAAGTGATGGCATTTGTGCCAAAATCATGTATTTTGACTAGGCACGTTGATTACATCTTCCGCGCTGTTAAACCTTTTACTAAACACTCATCTATATAGTAGATCGTTTTCGGGTGTTCTTTCCCGGTTTCAGACTTTAATTCCAAGTATATTTCCCATTTATTGATGTTGTTATTAAGAAATTATCATCGCTTTCATAATAACTAACGGGTGTCTAGTTTAACTTCAATCATGGACCGGTAACCGATGTTTGAACTTGTTTTGCTCGTTAATTCAGGGTCACTGCTGTCGTACAAATTTTGACTCACCCAATCAGCAATATTTACCGCAACAGAATCGGAGAATTTCCTTCCCAACTCCGGTTCTTTATTGTTTCGTTCTCACTATCCACTCCCAACTGGACAGTCTTGGAAATTGTCGCGAAGAAAATCTTGTTCTAGCGTAAAGAGCAGGGGAAAATATAAACTTTTACGAGGAAGCAATTTCTGCATTGGCAACCGACCGACGTTGCTCGGGCAGAGGAAACAGCGAATTCACAATGGTTAGAAGTAGGTGGTCAGGCGGATGGAAAACGGGGAAAAAGAAAGAAGGGTCGAGAAATAATGGCGACAGAAGGATTATAAAAGATAAAGCATGACGGCAGAAGCAGTTGTTGAAATAGAAAAAAATGTCGAAAGACGAAAGTAGTGGTAGTTTGAAAAAGAAGAATGAGCTGAGAAAAATAAAAGGAAAAAATATGCAAAATAAACTGTAATTTCGAAGGCTTTTATTTTCATTTTCTCGATTCGAGAAAGGAAGGAAAGCAAAAGTAACTGAAAAACGTACTCAATAAATGATAGATAAATAAAGAGAAATCAGAGAAAAAGAAAAGGTAATAGGAGAATCTACTAAGATGAAGAGAGAATCAAGAAGAAAGGAAGGAATGAAGAGATTTAAAACAAAAAAGCCAAGTAAGGCAGACAGTCATTAGGAGAAAGAAGATAAAGAAAAGAAAGCAAAGGATGAATAATAATAAGACGACGACCACAGGGTAGTTTGAAGTCTATCACTGTGTGGGTGACGAGGGTCGACAGAATGGAAGAGAGCCGGAATGAAGGAAGAAAAACCAGGAAGGAAGAGGCGGAGTTAGGGAGGAGCAGAAGAAGAGGATTTTAGGTGACAAATGAATAGATGAGGTGCCCTGGGAGTAGAAGGAGGTGAAAAATGACTGGAAGAATGTCTTAAGGACTGTGTGTATGATTGGGAGATTACATGGAAGAGATCGGATTGTGATTCATGTGCATATTTTTTTTTTTTTGTTTTAGAACATTTTTCCTTCATAGTTAATTTTCATTGTGCTGATTGACTGTTATGCGACTTTGTCACCCCGGAAAAACAGCTTAGAATTCCAGTGAATAATAATTTATACTACTACTACTACTACTACTACTACTACTACTACTACTACTAATAATAATAATAATAATAATAATAATTATAATAATAATAATAATAAGAAGAAGAAGAAAGCTTTATCTATGTAGAATGTATGTAATCTTAGGTTTTATTTTATTTCTTTTTACAGAAATGCTCAGTGAAAACTGTCATGAAGCCATTTTTTATATTTTTGTTTTAAATTTTTTTCATTCTCTTCTGTCTTCTTGTCCCTCTTCATCTTGATTCTCATATTGCCTTTTCTTTTTTCTCTGATTTCTCTTTATTTATCTATCATTTATTGAGTACCTTTTCTCTTACTTTTTCTTTCCTTCCTTCCTCGAATCGAGAAAATGAAAAAAAAAAAGAAAAAAGTAATAATGCCTTCAAGATTACAGTTTATTTTGCATCCTTTTATTTTTCTCATCTCACTTTTCTTCTTTTTCAAACTACCACTACTTTCATCTTTCGACATTTTTTCTATTTCAGCAACTTCTTCTGCCGACATAATTCATCTTTTATCATCCTTCTGTCGCCATTATTTCTCGTCCCTTCTTTCTTTTTCCCCCGTTTCCCACCCGTCTGACTACCTACTTCTAACCATTGTGAATTCGCTGTTTATAATTTTCTTTTGAGTTTTTCCTGGAAACATATTCCCTTCCAAAAGAAAAAAGAAAATATGTATACAAGAAAAAACCAAAAGAAAATTATAATAATAAATAACTGCTTCAATTCCTTGAATTCCGTTATGAGAACACTAAGAACAAACCCGAAGAGTTTAGGTAAAAATGGTTGAAAGAACCGAAAATCAGGAGAAAATCACTACTATGCAAACGTCTGCCTTGGTTAAAATAGCAAAAATACTAAAGAGCATTCGACTATGTTTTATATTTAACTCAATTACAAAAATTTATTGTTCATTTATTGCTAACTTATGAAATTCTAAGATTTGGGGTAAAAAATAAATTTAAATCTCATTAGACAATGTACATAACAATATTCGGATTCCTTGATGCGTTCAGGTAATAAAGATATAAAAAAATAAATTTAAATCTCATTAGACAATGTACATAACAATATTCGGATTCCTTGATGCGTTCAGGTAATAAAGATATAAAAAAATAAATTTAAATCTCATTAGACAATGTACATAACAATATTCGGATTCCTTGATGCGTTCAGGTAATAAAGATATAATTAAAATAGATTCACCAAAGGGCAAAGAAAATTAAAAATAAAAAATAAATAGAATAAAATAGAATTGTTTTTAATCGTATCACCCCGAGCAAGGCGGTAACGCCACTGATGTGCAGGAGGCTACATAAGAGTAAAAAGTTTAGATAGGAGAGAGTGAAGAGAAAGACGAACCAGTTAGAAGGGAGCAAGAGAAGGAAGAGAATACAGGTGTGATGACAGTTGCAAAGGTGGAGAGAAAGGAAAGTGTATATCGGGTGGTGTAGAAAGAACTAGAGTGAAGTGGTTAAGAGATGAGTATTGACATTGCATTTAAATTCCTGGAGGTTGTAGCAATCAGGAAAGCAAAAATATGGAAGCGAGTTCCACAGGCGGGAAGTGCTAGAAAAGAAGCTGAAGGAGTAGAATTGTTGTCTGCATTTGGTTGATCTAACTGTGAATGGGTGAGGCTCAGTTGCCAGTTTGGTTGCAGAGGCACCAGTGACTTAAAGCTCGTTGGAGCAGAAGCCATGAAAGTATTTATAGAACAAACAAAGGAAAGCCACATCCCGTCGGTGGGGAAGTGGCTGGAGTCGAGCCGCCAAGTCGGTACCTATCACATTACTGATTCTCTTTTGGAGCCTGTCAAGAACACGGAGATGAACAGCAGGAGCGCCTGACCATGTATGGCAGCAGTATTCCATGCACGGACGAATGGTTGATTTGTATATATGCAGGATGGATTCAGGCGGGAAAAACATCTTGGCTCGACACAGTGACTCAACATTCCTAGCAGTGGATTTAGCTATTGACTCAATGTAGTGGTTCCACTTGAGATCAGAAGAGAGGATAAGGCCGAGGAGGTGCATTGTATGCTCTCAGGGAGACTCGTTTTGTCCATGCTTATGGGAGGCAGCAGAAGTTGCCTGTGATGATTGAGAGACAGCAGCTTGGTCTTAGAGGCACTGAAATTTACAAGTCACTTGTTACCCCAATTCACCACAGAATGTAGATCCCTCTAAAGATTAGCAGCGAGATTGTTTGTTCGCCACACCGGATTTTGTGTTTGTCTGCAATTTTTGAGAACAGATACATACTAATTAATATAAGTACCTTTCTAAAAATATGGATACCTGTTTACTGTTGAATAAGTTCGTATGAACTCTTATTATAAACCAGATTGCAGACTGGAGCCATCACATGTCATTCTGGTTAAGTATTTGTATTTATTTCTGTGAGGAGTAATTTTCAATAATCTTGGAATTATTTCGAACTATTCCAATAATATTTACAGTATTGACATCATTCGAACTATTGTCCTCGTCTTTGTTGCCATTTGTACGACGTTTCGATTGTTGTACGCTCCGGCCTTCTCCAGGTAAAAGGAATTTCAAACCGAACCCTTTACTACAATCACTGGGGTATATCATTCTCATTCCATGTGCGTCGCCACTTCTATCTCAGTGGATATAGACGTTGGTTAGTTCCAGTGACTTGACCAAAAGAGTTGTGGGTCCAACACCAGGCTACAGCAGTGGTGAACATATAACTTAGAGAGTTAAGTTAAAGGACGATAACTATATGACTAAGATCTTCCGTGTTAGGAAAGCAAGAAACTAGAACAGAGTTCCACAGGCGAAAAGAGCGAGAAAAGGAACTTTTTAAATAGTATTTACGCTTCGATCTCGCTCTTTCAAGAGTAAAAGGATCAAACCTACATGTCAATATTGTATTACGCTTAAATATTCATTAAAAGAGTTGCCATAAAAATTTTTATAGAAAAGACAAACGGTAGCCACTTAATGTCGGAAGAAAAATGACTGAAATCGAGATGTCAGGTCAGAACATTAACAGTACAAACCCTTTCTTGCCGAGATGTTCAAGATATACTACAAGTGTTACATACCAGATTTGATAGTAATATTCAATGCACATACGAATGGTAGGGGAAAGTCCTATATACACATCGACAGATTTCTTTTTTTTTTTGCATTCTACAGACTTAATTTCTATTCTGATTTTTTGGTTCGCATATTCAGTCAATCAGTTAAGTGCCATACGTGACAAATGCTTAAGCAATCATATCTCGAAAGAGACATGGACCTGGACTGGACATAATATTTTCCCGCATAGGTTGCTAATTATTACATTCTTCGGTAGATTGTTTGCAAAGAAGGCTATAGAATATAATCTGCCCTGCTATCTAACATATAGCTGGAGAGAGAAGAGATGTATTAATACACTTCCCAATTTTTTTTTTGCGCATAAGGGAATGCAACGTATTCAACTGGAATTTGAACTCGGCTCTCCAAATTCTCGTTCCACTGCACCACAACAATAAACATAAATTTTGTATGTCTATTGATTTCAGTCAATAATTTTGAAAAGTAGTCATTTTTGTTGGGATTCACCACATTTGTATTGTGTGTGTTGTTACCAGGTTGCATTCATACCATTTTGTTACGTATAATCAAGTTTGTATAAATTTGAACAATCTTTACATTTACTCAACCGCTGCCTAAACGGAATATGATTAGTCAGTCAATTAAGTTACGTGATACACGCTTTGGGCGATCCTGTCTCGAAAACGACATGACTGACTGGGCAGAAGATTATCCCGCAGTAGGTTGCCATTACCTTCTGCGGTAGACTGGTTGCCGACCGAGGCTATAGAACCCAATCTCTCCTGTTATTTAACTCATAACTGGAGGAAAGAGATGTATTGCTACCATTCCCAAGGGTATTTGCGCGTAAGTGAATGCAAGGAATTCAACTAGAATTCGAACTCGGCTCCCCAAATTCTCGTTCCAAGCCGATATCCAGTGTCCCCACAGCGCACATCCGAACAGATACATACTAACTAATATAAGTACCTTTCTAAAAATATGGATACCTGTTTACCGTTGAATTAGTTCGTATGAACTCTTATTATAAATCAGATTGCAGACTGGAGCCATCACATGTCATTCTGGTTAAGATAAGCAGTTGTTGATATTTACAGGGTACGACAGGAATACCTTCCATATTTTAAACTGTCATATGTGTTGTGCTAGAGAACGTAGGCAAGTGACAATGGTGTTTTCATCTAGCTAATATACGACCTTTTTTCAGCTACCATCAGTTACGATCATTGATTGGAGTGATGTAAACCGTACGTTTACTGTGGAAACGTTTTTGAAAACTTGTGAGTCTGTAATTACAACAATTTTTCGAGCTCATTTTATGCTACGTTGGAATAATGCTGTTCCAAATAGATACTGCCCTAGGTTGAAAATTTTAGGGCCACAGGTTCTGGGCTTAAAATAAAGTCACCTTGAAAACCGAGAAGAGCTTGAACTTCTGACGAAAAACTTTAGCAATCGTCTATTACAGTGTATGGCGAATAGAGAACTTCATTTGGAGGATGCCATTTTATAAAAACAAAGTGACTAAAACCTGTAGCTCTTTGTTTAAACAGTGAAGTAAAAACTAGCAGTTACTTTGTTCTTTTGTCAACCTTTAAAATGGTACTCGAACAGTTGCGTATGAGACATTTGCCTCCTGGGCAATTACGTACCACGACATCTGCGTCCCAAGACAAATATGTCCCTGGATAAAATTCGTACCTCAGGAGTGTTTTTAAGCCTTAAAAGGCATTTAAAATAGTTTTTGAAAAAAGAATGGGAAGTAATCGCAATTTTAAAAAATGTATAAAAGTAATAAAATAAAAAAAATTAACAGTGTTTAAAATAATTAAAACAATTAAAATTGTTGTAGTTTTACAAATTAATCTAAAGTTATGAATGTTGTGAGCTATCCATTTTAAGAAATTCATCTTGTTTTCAGGGCTATATTAAACTTTTAGTGCCATGATTATCATATTTTCAATTTTATTTTTGATAACAGAGTTATGTTAATTATCTATTTTTTTTTAGAATGAGTAAAAGTTGGTTTGCAGTTAACAACTCTTACGAAAATTTGGTAACTTCAAAAAATTACCAGAAGTACGCAATTATTCACGGACGCATTTGTCTAGGAATTTTCTTTTTTAATCATATCACCCCAAGCAAGGCGGTGACGCCACTGATGCGCATGGGGCTACTTAAGAGTAGAATGATTGGAAAAGAGAAAGCTGGGAACCACATCCTAAACAGGAAACAAGGGATGAACCTCTTCACCTGTTCAAAAGACGTGGGTGGAGTGTGAACCGGGCGATAGTTAAGTCTATCTACTCCAACAAATGTCTTGGTACATAGCTGTCCGTGACGGAAATGTCCGACATGCAACTGTGCGTCCACACTTTAAAATGTGTAAAGAAGTTGTGCCGCACCCTGTATAATAAAATTATATAATTTCGAATAGGCTTTTTTGGCTGCTTTATACTTGTTTTAACCCCAAACCACTAACCATGGGTATATAGTACCCAGCGCAAATGACGCCATTTTAATTACAATTTAATTACAATTTTCAGTACCTAAATATGTTTTTCAGTTTCTATTAATGTTAACTCAAAGTAAAAATTTTGAAGTGCCTGCATGTAAATTATTTCAATTAAAGATTTATATTTAACATTTTTTTGTGTTTTCCAAAATCGGGTATGATATAGCCATGGTTAGTAGTGGTGTAACTTTAATTGATATTTAGTATTCCAGGGTTAAAATGGCTTCGAAGGAATTAAACCCGTAATTCTTAGTGAATATAGTTCTTCTTTGTACATCGTGGACTGGCACTATAGAATAAAAAAAAGCAACTGTACCAAATAAGAGCAACCACATCATTTTAGGACTTTCACAACAGCAACAACTAAAATGGACAGCACAAATCAAAGCAAAAATAATGACTATAAAGATTTTGACCTTCCACACTAATTCAAACAAAAAGTTAAGAAGGAAACACCCATTTATTCAGGAATGAGCGATAAGTGCTAATGAACTTGAGGAACCTATTTTCTGAAAAAAATATTTTTAAGAGAAATATTTTTAAAAGTTCAAACGAAAATGATATTGTTCGCTCGGACAATGAATGCCAAATGTTTTCTTGTATTAATGGTTAATATTACTATAATTATTATTATTATTATCGCTACGGGTTATGTAGTACACTAGTTCTAGTTATACATTGGATGTCAGTCGGAACGAAACTAAACTATATGCGGGTTTACTCTGTCAAGGATTAACCTGGAGTACTATACCTGATATCTGATCATGCTGTCACTTGATCCTCAACAATGACCACCTGATACGAAGAAACAGAAGCATGGAAATAATGACAATTATATCTCAAGACCATTAGGAACAAATTGTTGATTGATTGATTGATTGTTTTGTTTAACGGCATATCAATTTCTTATGGGTCATTCAATGCCGAAATTTAATTTTTTTGGTAGCTATGAAGTAATAAAAATATTCTTTGACAATTGAATACAAGGTAGATGATATTCGGATTTTATGTATATACACATTTTTGTGAACACAGTTAAGTGAGGTGGTGTTATGTATACTGTAGTTTTATACGTGTTTTATACTGTAGTCTTTTTAAGTTATATTTTGGAATACAGTTTGAAATTGTTGAATATTATATGGATTAATGGCATTAAAGATCTTTCATGTTGAGTTGTTTATTTCAACCTCGATGGGCAATTTAACGACAAACTCTAAATATTTTGAACACAACTGTATGCCTCCAACCACAAATAAAATGTTTGTTGGTCATTCTGCTATAAAAATGTATTGTTGGTAATTTTACTATAGATAGTATTACGTGTTGTCCCGGGTTCATATTCTGGGCTAGACCCCAATTTTGTTACGTTTAATCCCGGACGAGCCTCCGATTTTGTTACGTGTTAAGTGCAACAAAAAAAAAAAAAAAAAAAGAAACAAAAAAAAATTATTTACCAAAACTTAGAGATAAATATTACATACAAATATTTAATTTACAAAACATTAAATAAAAATAATTACAAATATAAAGTGTTGCATTCGAAAAGAAAACGTAGAGTTTACTACTGGCAGGCGAAGTGTTACGAAAGAGAAGGAAACGTCATTATCTTTACCCAGTTAAGTTGGCGAGGAAGATAAGTGCTATACTTTTTGGAAATCCTCAATTTTTTTTTTTAATCATATCACCCCAAGCAAGGCGGTGACGCCACTGATGCGCATGGGGCTACTTAAGA
Source organism: Ascarosepion bandense (assembly GCA_037127315.1). Taxonomy (NCBI): domain Eukaryota; kingdom Metazoa; phylum Mollusca; class Cephalopoda; order Sepiida; family Sepiidae; genus Ascarosepion; species Ascarosepion bandense. Next base: position 8,017,580 of record JBBBDQ010000337.1, on the reverse strand, counting down.
GTAGAATGATTGGAAAAGAAAAAGCCGGAAACCACATCCTAAACAGGAAACAAGGGATGAGCCTCTTCACTTGTTCAAAAGACGTGGGTAGAGTGTGAACCGGGCGATAGTTAAGTCTATCTACTCCAATTGAGAACAAAAAAAAAAAAATAAGAGAAAAGAAAAAAAAGTGAAAGATTGGAAAAAATATAAAAAGAAAGCCGGGAACCACATCCTAAACAGGAAACAAAGGATGAGCCTCTTCACCTGTTCAAAAGACGTGGGTGGAGTGTGAACCGGGCGATAGTTAAGTCTATCAACTCCAATTGAGAACAAAAAAAAAATAAGAGAAAAGAAAAGAAAAAGTGAAAGATTGGAAAAAAATACAAAAAGAAAGCCGGGAACCACATCCTAAACAGGAATAATTTTAAGTATGGTCAATGAAAGAGTCAAAAATATGTATTGACCCATATAGTTCCATGAGGTTCTCTTTCAGGTTTTAGTTGGTCATACATTTCTTATAGATTATTTCGGCTGGATATAAATCTTTGAATCAAAACTGGAGTTGATAATAACAGCAAACCCTGGTAACAACTGACTACTCACTGCCCCAAACCTATTTTTGTAGGGGCTAACACCTAATTTGCTTATTTCTAGAACCTTTCGAACTCTCTAGATTTTACTGGAAAATTCCAAACGTTCTATTTCTAATTTCTTTATTTTCACGACTACTTTATGAAGTAAAACTTTTTAGTAATAACAAGTAGGACTCAATAGAATCCCTTAATGCAACCTTTTAGACATTATTATTATTATTATTTTATTTATAAATGCAACCTCGTAACAATAGGTATGAGATGTAATTTTTTTAATATATAATAAATTGCTGGTATTTTTGTACTTTCATGGTGTTTTTTTTTTAAGTTTTCCCTATTTACCCATAGCTAGGAGCGTAACAGGTGCTACTAACCCTGGTCAGGACCTGGGAATAACAGCAATTAAGAGGACGTTCAACGCTCCTCAAAAACTTCAATCTCCTGATCAGACCCACGTCTATTGTACAGGTGTAGAGGCTCATCTCTTGTTCCCTGTTTAGGATGTGGTTTCCGGCTTTCTCTTTTCCAATCTTTTCACTTTTCTTTTTCTTATTTTTTATCTTTATTTTTTTTTTCAATTGGAGTAGATAGACTAAACTATCGCCCGGTTCACACTCCACCCACGTCTATTGTACAGGTGTAGAGGCTCATCTCTTGTTCCCTGTTTAGGATGTGGTTTCCGGTTTTCTCTTTTCCAGTCTTTTCACTTTTCTTTTTCTTATTTTTTATTTTTATTTTTTTTTTCAGTTAGAGTAGATAGACTAAACTATCGCCCGGTTCACACTCCACCCACGTATATTGTACAGGTGTAGAGGCTCATCCCTTGTTTTCTTTGTTTAGGATGTGGTTCCCGGCTTTCTCTTTTCCAAATCTTTTCACTCTTGCGTAGCCCCCTGCACATCAGTGGCGTTACCGCCTTGCTCGGGGTGATTTGATTAAAAAAAAAAAAGATGCATTGGAGAACAGAATGTAACCATATGAAATCAAAGTGGGAAAGTAACAAAAATGATTATGTATATACATTATATAATATACATTATATAATATTAGGTTATCCTTTGCAATGATCACCATAACAGTTAAGTGTAAAAATAGAAAAAAATAAAATAAAATACAACAGACGGCAAATCATATACCCTTCTCCTCATAGCCTACATTATTTCAAAGCAGGTGTAGATCGACTGTATCTAGCTAAGATAGCTGGGAGTAGAGGACTCATCTAAGGAGAACTCTCATCTCAGACTTACAATAAAAGGGATTGAAAGATATTGAGGACTAATTTACTTGAATTATAACTTGTCATAACAATAATATATTTAATTTCAATAATGATGGCATTCATTCCTGGTCACTGGTCATTCCTTCACACAGATTTTCAATGTATTTTTTAAGTGAAAAATTGCTAAAAAAAAATGCAAATTAATGCGCATATTCATAATTTTTTCCTCCTGTCAAAAATATTTATTTTATTTCTGCATAAAATATAAATAAATAAATAAATAAAGGAACGGAGTAACTGTAAAATTAGTGTTTATCGATAAGAAAAAGTATTGCTCATGTGATCACATTCTATTGGAAGTGAAATACATAACTTTATTCTTTTTTTTCTATCCATTTTTTTTAAATGGATAGAAAAACCTGATAACCTGATTTTGTTCTCATGTCTGGCACGTCATTAGCTTCTATCAAAAAATAATTATTTTCATGATGAAGATGAAATTATTATTATTAGTAGTATTAATAATAATCTGTCCCATACTCTTTTAATGTGATAAAGGAAAATCTTTAAAATGGAAAATAAATTACATATCTGAAAGATTTAAACATATATAAAATGCATCACGCCCAAAATGGATATAGATCACATGCACCTACTGACGCCATCTTGAAGTTGAACACAAATCCAACAAAGATCTCAAATGTAAGAATACAATCATCGCTTGAGAGATATCTAAAGCTAATTAATAGATTTTAAATAATGTTTACCAGTATGAATCAAGTAAAAATGAAATTCAATAAATAAAGAAATTTAAAAATTAAAATAATTGTTTTCGTCTAAACGATTCATATAAGATAGAAGGTGAAATAATGATAAAAGCATATAACACTTTAAATAAAAATCAAAAGTTCAAGGACTAAACAAGAAAGTTGAAAATGAAGTTGGAAGAATAACTTGATCGCAATTTCTTGTGAAGAAGGGATTTTGATGAATCTAATAATAGATAATTATACCGTCTGATAGAAATATTTCAGCAAAATGAATTTGATAAGCTATACAAATATAAAATCTGAAAATAAAAATTTCAAGAATGGGACTTTTAAAAACAATCATTATTCCAGTATTTTTATTGATAATTGAGAAAACTGATACACAGGTTAAAAATCCCTGGCAGTTTATCGTTATCTGAAATATAAACTATTTCGTGAACGGTTACTGTATATATTCTTTAAAATCCTCTCAGCATCTTCCTAAGAGAAAAAAAAAACAAAAAAAATATTCAGTTTAGGTTTCAATCAAATGGAAGATTTGATAAATTATATTAGGCAGTAAATAAAAAATGAATAACAAAAAACTGCAGGACAAAGTAGTAATAATTATATATATATATATATATATATATATATATAATTTATAAACAAGTTATTACGCCACCTAGGATTCTACCATGAGTGATATCTTTAGACGATTTACAATAACTGATTTTACCGTTTACCTTTTTGTAATAGGTATTTTAGTATGGTTACACTAAGTCATAAGAACAGAAATTATGACTAACTGTAACCAAACTAAAAAAATACCTATTAGATACTTAAAACCATGGATGAGTTATTAAACAATCAATCAATATACATATATAGTCATCCGCAGACAGATCTGTTTCACTGTATCACAGCTCATCAGTACGGTTAGACTCCAATTGCTTTTAACCCAGAAGTGAAACCCGACCGAATTGGCGTCAGTCGGCGATTCTGCCTCTGGGCTATGGGCGCTCGGTAGAAGAATGCAGACTTTTTAGCGTATACATTATCATTGTACACGCCCAATATCCAGATTGCTCCAATTCATTACGGAATGAGCGATGCGTACATGCCAGTGTAGCTACTGTTATATATATATATATATATATATATATATATATATATATATAATTCGGAAGTCACTTGATTACGCAACTTTGTTTCAACCTTTCGGTATCTATAGGCGTTTTCTATCAATTATCTAAAAGCTCTACATTATATATGAAATGAGAACTTTTTAGTACAACTGTATACTGGTGTAATTTAATTCTGACCAATACCAAAGTTATAATAATAATAATAATAATAATAATAATAATATATATATATATTATGGAAATTAACGAAGATTAACGAAATGGTTATAAACAAAATGACAATTTGAAATTATTTGTTTGAACATTATTTTTTTTATCGATACTCGTATTTAAGTAGATATTCCGTTTCATAATCAAACATATATATTTATTTCTACCGGCCTGATTATTTACGATAATTTTTTGTTACGAAAATTTTACGAAAATCCTGTCGAATGACACACATTTTCGTGTTCAAACAAATAATTTCATATATATATATATATATATATAAGAACTGCCTGATGAGACCGATGTGTTGAAACCTGGGTTGCAGTTAAGTTGTAAACATTTCGTTCTTGAAGGTATTGTTGGCTCTGCATATTCAACTCCTTTGATTGTGCAATGACCACGTTTTTAAGTAACCGTCAACTGGTTTAACCTTATTTACTGTTATAAATATTCACAATGGGTGAAGACATTATAATGATGTTCTCACGAAACTTCGAAGTTGGTATGAACTTGTTAAGGTAAAATGACAAATTTTTGCATTAAACTATTACATATATGTTCATTTATATATCAGTTAAAAATATGACAAAATTAGTATATATAAGAAGCTGTAAATTAAAACCCAAAACGATGTGAGATCTTAAAACTATAGTTATGTAAATTCTAAATGAAAATAGAATGGTTCTTTTGTTATTATTACTTTGCAAAATTTTACAAGGCATACAGGAAGCCTTTGTTTTGGCCAGCCAATAAGAAGAAGAGACTAGCATAGAGAAGAGAGCACAAAAACTGGACACCGGAACAGTTGATTTGATGCACATCTTATTGGGCAGTATTAACAAAAGAACCATTCTATTTTTATTTAGAATTATCCACACGGAAATAAATACTAAAAATAGTATGAAATACGTCATTCTTTTTTAAAAAAAGCTGGGGTTGCTTAATAATTATGGCCGGTAGTGTATACCTGTAATAATTAGAGAAATGAGTAAAAAGCTACAAACAAGAAGATTAACAAGATACGACCCAACCCTTAAAACAAAGGCACTGTGTGAATCTTATCATCCACTCATGTGAGGTTACGTTAACGAAACCCTATTCTTTTTAAGTATCGCATAACATCAATAACTGTGCAAACAGAATACTTAATCTTATATTTTCCTTAATTCTCACTCTAGGTCCCGGGCAATGACCCGGCAAGGAATTTTACTAAACAGAATGCAATAATAATAATAATAATAATAATAATAATAATAATAATAATAATAATAATATAAATACATGACAAGCATTCATAGAATGAACATTGAACAGCTAAGCTGGAAGAAAGCATGTGTCTGCGAAAATGTGCATAATAAGGCAATGTCGTAGCGAATAAAGAGCGTTGAATTGGATAGGCAGATGCTCTGAATTGGTAGGCGGAGGAGGAGGAGGAGGAGGAGAAGAAAGAGGAAGGGGAGTTGAACGCCAGACTCGGAACAATAATAAAAGAAAAAGTGAAGCGTAAATAAGAACGAAATGGGAATAAGAGGAGAAAGAAAAAGGGGTGGTGGATGAGTAGGAGACGGGGAGTTAATAAAGGCGAGCACAGTTGAAAAAGAGAATGAAGGAAGCGGGGGTGGCGTAGAAGAGGGTTGAGTCGGGTTGGTGGGGGGGGAGTCAACTTTGTATTGTTAAATATTTGATTGACTGGCGCTCACTGGTCAGAAAAGTCTATCGTTATCAATTTAGAAGAGCCGGCGTTACCTTCGTGGGCCCGGGACGTGAGTTGTTGATAAGATTTATTGGGCTGTAGATTCTTACAGACGGACGCACGCGCATGCGCATTCACGCACAATTATGTACATTGTACAGCCACGCAAACGGAGGCAAGGTCGCGATGGTTAAGTAACTGAACGTGCAAACTATTACAACTGAATTAATTATTTATTGAATCAACAAAGTAAATTTCATTTCGGGCCTTTACTTTTCATTTTTTAAAAAATATTTTTCAGTGCATTCTAAAAATTTTTAGGGGTATTCAGTTTTTCATACAACGTTACAATATATCTGTTACGTCGAGTAACAGAATTATGTGAAATAATACAAAACAACGTAATAGTATAAAAGTAGGTGTATTGAGAGGAAAGAGAAGTATTTACAAGAGGTGAGGATTAGTAGAATACAGAACAAGGTAATTAGTATACAGTATCGTCGTAGAGACGTGATAGATTGACTAGTGGAACACTTTCGGTGCAATACCGGAAATACCCGACTGACTCGCTCACTCGACTTCCTTACTCGACTTCCTTCCTCGAGGTATAATCACCACTATTTTATATAGTGATTCGAATATAGTCCACTTCCGTGGAAAGGTGGAGAGCGCCCCAACAATATCGATACCCCAAAACGGTATTTTTCATTAATTTCTTACAAAATTTTGAAAAAAAAAAAAAAAATGACAACAACTCGTCATTGTCCTTTACCTAACCCCAAAGTGACTGTTTCCAATATAGGAGATCGATTTACTAGAACGTTGTATGAGAAACAGAGCACCCCCTAAATATCTTTAAATATCGAACTTTTTCCAAATTCTTTTTCCTAATCTGAAAGGTTAGTGTCTAATCGATAATAATGAATTAAAAAAAATGAAAAGCAAAAAGATTACAGACGGTGCTGCCGGTCGTACAGGAACACCGGTCCTTGTTCTAGAATAATCACTGTTGAGCTCAAAACTTAGATCACCCACGGCGCTTTGGTTGTGTGAGGTGTCTTCATCCATCGCCTACGTTTCTTGCTGAGACTGAGAATTAAACAAAATATTAAATTATTATTCTTTGCCTCAATCTGTGATAATTCTGTTGCGTAAAACCATTACTGCGATTAATTTTCAAAATAAATAAGAAAAATATCCATTTTCCGCATTTTTTCCGCGAAAAATATGCTCCTAAAACATTTAAGGAGATACCTCCACAAAAACGCGCGAATTTTTAAAAAATGAATAAATTTTCTTGGAGCATTTATTTTAGTTTTAATTTCAAGGTAATAGATTAAATTTAATAGTTTGAATAAGCAAGATACTTTCCTGTATTTCAAAACTAATTTAAATTGACTAGATACATTTTTCGTTATGAAATCATTAAATATCGCTGATTTTACCGCCATTTTTTACCCATCTCTCATCGCAACGCAATTCTCTCTAAAAAAAAATCATTAAAAAATAAAATATAATTTTTGAAACTATATTTGAGGAATATTAGCTGATTTAAAGTTTGATTAATGTAATTTGAAATAAACATTACTTATCCTTAGTTCAAAATATCGCTGAAATGCATTTTCAACATGAAGGCAGTTGTCTACTTCAGGTGTTAACAAGGTAACTTAAAGACGAAAATTTATGTAATTTTTTTTACGGTGGACTTATCTGTAAATTTTATTTGAAGAATATGACGTGAGCGCCTTTTTATTTAATTTTTAACTACCCAGCATACATAAAATATTATGAAAATATTCTCCGTATTGTAATGTTTTATTGGTTTTAAATTTACTATAGTTATCATTCTTAAAATGTCTTTGGATTCTCTTATATCCGGGTATGGTCTATTTTATATACATTACCACAGGTTCTAATTTGGGACCAGAGAGATTCTGTCTTACAACCGAGTTTCTCTTATATCCGGGTCTCTTATACCCAGGTATACTATTTCTTAACCAGTAAAAAATTAATAAAGAAAGATTTACAATTTTATAAATTATTCTAATTAAAATAAAAATAAAAAACAATTCTTGTAAAAATTCATTATTCATTCAAAAAATTAGTTTTCTTGAGATAAAAGTGCCCGTGATATATTTTATTCTTAAAAACAATTAAAAAGCTTTTTTAATCAAATAATTTGTTAGTTTTATTGCACTTTTTTTTTTTGCAATTCAGATAAAATTTTTGATAAATGCGGATCCTGTTTTTTAAAAAAGTTGATAATTTATATTCTGCAAAAATGTCAGCGTATAACTAATTAAACAGTATACTCTTCAAAATTGAATCTTTCGAAATTTCAAAATACTTAAATAAGTGTCTGACAGGGGAAACTGATAAAGACAAAAATATTTTTAGAAAGATTTTCTAAGAAAGAAAACTTTTAAAATAGTTTAATTGTGAATGTCTTGAAAGTTTCATTAAAATCCGGTAATTTTTTGATTTTGCAAGAATTTCCAAATTAAGGTGATTTTCACCACGAAAAAGACTATTTAAAAAAAAATTCGAACTTTCAAAAAAGGATCAAAAGTATAATTTGATAATAAAAAAAATCCTTAGGTTTTTCCTTTTGATAACATAAAGATTGTTTTCATTAAATTTGGGTCATTTTATTCATATTCGATGCTCATTTTTTAGCAGATCAGTAGAGGTACTCATGTTTACGTAATTCTTATATGTTGAAAAGTATCTAAAGGTCTTATTCCAGAAAATATGTACAAGCGATAAAACCCCTCCCAATAAAATAAAATAAAACAGAAACAAAAAGGTGTATTTAAAATCAAAACAGCAAAATTCAGTATTTCTAGAAGTATAATAAATGTAAAATAATCAAAAAATTTGAAATTAAATTTTTTTTTTAAAGAGTATCAGATAAAAATATCGGATCAGGAATATTTAAAACTTAATTTGTTTTAGCTGCCACTCAACAATTTATTCTGTGGCTCCCTGTTTTTATGCAATATATAGCGACAATTAGTACGCTTCTCTCTTGAGCCATAGATGGTGAATGTTGATATTTTCACTGTTTAGTTCACTTGTTAAATTTATGAAGTGACTATTTTAGAAATTGGTTTCGAAATACTACTATACACGTACACACAGAGAGGGAATAAATTCCTTGTGTGCAAGATGCAATTTCTGATACACGCATTAAACTACTTTCATTTTTTTAAAAATATTCAGTGACTCTTCAGTACTTAGGAGTTCTTAGCTACGCGCAGCTTTCCATCTTTTCCACCTCTACGCAATGTTTGGATGTGCGTTGTGGTGCAGTGGATATCGACTCGGAACATAGACTCAGGGAGCCGAGTTCGAATTCTAGTTGAATTCATTGCATTCACTTACGCGCAATTACATTAGGAAAGGTATTAATCCGTCTCTTACCTCCAGTTATGGGTTAAATAACAGGACAGATTAGTTTCTGTAGCCTTGGCTGGCAACCAGTCTACCGCAGAAAGTAATAACAACCTACTGCGGGATAATCTTTTGCCCAGTCAGTCATGTCTCTTTCAAAACATGATCGCTCGAGCGTGTTTTACGTATGGCACTTAATTGACTGACTGAAGCAATGTTTATCCTTTTATTATTACATCCAGTTCTTGCTCTTGTATGCCCGTTAGGCAGTTTATTCGCAGTTTCCGTTTGCTCCGCTAGCCTTTACTATGTCCTATAAGTGTCGAATTCTCCTAGCCGTCTTTCCTCATTATCTTTCCTAGTAATGTCAGCCGCCTGTTTCTGATCTTAATTACAACAGTTCCATATTCTTTTCTTAAAATTTCACTCTTCCACAGTTTGTGTCGCTCTCTTGTGTTACACGGCCATATGTGTAAATGCAACCTCAACTCTCATCTCTTATCTCCTTGATTCTCATCCTTCTTTTTACTTTACACTTTGCTCTCACGCAGCTCTCTTTACACCAATATACTCATCTTTCTCTTACCCATTCTCTGACACCTACTTTGACCTGTTTTCCTCCCTCTCTTCACTCTACTTTTATGTAACACCCCGCGCATCAGTGGTAGTTTTACCTTTCTTGGAGTGAGATTATTATAAAAACATGTAAATAAATAAGTTCGGTTCGGTGTCTGAGATTGTTGCTTGTTCCGTACCAGCGCCAGGAAAGGTCGTTAGTGTCCATTTAAAAGTTGAGTTATCGAATGTAAATTTTGAAGTCACGCTCTTGGCGAATTTCTCTGAAAGCAAATGGCCGTGTAACACAAGAGAGCGACACAAACTGTGGAAGAGTGAAATTTTAAGAAAAGAATAGAATGAAAAAAAAAAGACGAAATTTTGAAAAGGAAATGTTAGCGGTAAAAATAAAGAAGGCAATTGTGAGGTAACGCGAGGAAATTAAAAAAATACCTTTAAGGGAAGAGAGAAAAAACAGAAAAAGAAAAGGAAAAGAAGAGTACACTTTGAAGAAGAATTCACAATCGACATGGAGAGTTAAATAGAAAACAATAAAGAACTGAATGATTTTTTTGTTTTGTTTAAATCAAATCTAAAGAACACATAAAATCAGTTGAAAATTCTGAAATAAATCATTTAAATTGACAAAAGCAAACAAGAAAGAGTACAGGCAGCATTACCAAAACATAGGAATGTCAGAATTTGCAAAAAAATCTGTTTCCACTTGTTTTTTTTTCTTTTTAAGCAGAACATTTCTATTTTTTTAAATTTTTTTATTTGATTTGGTAAAATCTTTATGGATGACAAGTTATTCAACGCTATATATAATCACACGAAGGAACATTTTATTTTGTTTAAGAATAGAATAAAGAAAGCGACAAATTATATATATATATATATATATATATATATATATATATATATATATATATATATATATATCCACGGGAATAAAGAACGAAGAAAGTATTAACAACGTACAAAACATTAATTTAAAACAGTGCTCAATGCAGAAATAGAGCAATTAATATTTATTATTAGTTATAGTTTAGAAGATGTACAAATTATAATTTATTACAAAAGTATACATTTTGTTTCGACGTAAAAAAAACAATGTCTCATCAGGTAGTTAATAATGAGTGTACCATTATTACAAATACACAGTCGCATACCTTTTGTACTATTTTTTCTCTCCCATTCCACACCACCTACACACAGTAAAATGAACTAAATTTATATCTTAGTATAAGAACACATTTTTCCCTGTCTAATGATATAATAATAATAATAATAATAATAATAATAATATATATATATATATATATATATATATATATATATATATATATATATATGATAGCGCTCAGTGAGTGATCGGGATAATAAAACGCTGCTCGATGTATCCTAACATTTATGCTATTAATAAACATATTTCGTTCCTCTCTAATGTGGAATTTATATATACGTATATATTTATATTTATTATTAGTAGTACGTAAAAACATACGCATGCACACTAACACACACACACAAATATATATATATATATATATATATATGTATAAACTTATGCAAAAAAATAACGATGGATCATTCCTTTCTTTTGTTTCATCTGAATTAGCAGTAGCCATTGTTGATATAGTCAATAAAAAAATAGACATTATTAATGTATTTCTTTAACAATTCCTCTTTATCGTGTGATCAAATTGTACTTTCAAATTTAAAAGAAAAAATATAAATTTCAAAGTGAGAACTAAAGGCTTTAAAATATGTTGTTTGTGGGAGTTACGCTGATGAGCAAAGACATTATGACTTCCTAACTTTTGACAAGAACGGCAGCTAATGTTTCGTTATAACCACGCATACCACGGAATCGAAGCCCTCTCATTTTCCCAAAGTTAAAATATTTTCACCTTTGTTTATAGGAACCCTTCCCCCCTTGCGCGTGGATCTTTCCGTGAATAAGGCAGTCTTAAACATTTTATGTCATAGTTCAATTGCTATAAATCATTTTCACTCTCTCAATCCTCTCTTCCGACTAGTTAAGTTTCATTCTCATCACACATTAAATTAATGATTATTATTTTAGCAGAAACCCAATAACCTAAGTTGATTTCAAGCTTTGTATTGGGTGAGATGTTGTATAAAAATGTTACAGGTAGGTGAACAGACGGCGTGTACCTCATTTTGAATGTCGAAGTTATTAGCGAGAAATATTTGAGAAAAGGTGATGAAGGAATTAAAGCCTAAATCTAAGTCAGACAATACGCGAAACGTCACTGCGTGTGAGTTTCTCATTTTCAACTGTCGTGATATCTGGGAAGTGTTCTAACCGAAGACGGAATTCACGACGCAGAGATCCAAAGGCGAATTGAAATGGCGAAGGACGCGTTCCAGAAGCTGAGTAAAGTATTAAGACACAGAAAACTTTCACCAGAAACAAAGGAGAGAGTATTAGATTGCTATGTGATGTCAGTTCTTCAATATAGCATTGAATGTTGGACAATATCAACAAAGATGAAGGGAAAGCTTGAAGCTACTGAAATGTGGTTCTACAGAAGGATGCTGCGAATATCATGGACCGAGTATGTGAGCAATTGGAAAAAATGGAAGCGAAAAAGAAATTAATATTGAGAATAAGAAAGAGACAACTAAAGTATCTGGGACATGCAATGAGGAAGAAGGGCTTGGAAAACCTGATATTAACAAGCCAGATAGAGGGGAAAAGAGACAGAGAAAAGCAGCGGATAACATATTTGAAGGGCTTCAGCAGGTGAATGACAACGGAGGCTGCGAGATGTTACAGGAGAAAGCGTGCTGAGCCACCAGGGATAGGGAGACGTGGAAGGCCATGATCACCTACGTCCTGAAAGGACAAGGTATATCGAAGAAGAAGAGCACCAATCGACATTGATCCGATGAAGGAAACATTTTCAACAGTCCACAAAACACTGGGTGGTAAAGACATATCAATCCAAGAAATAAATTATTATTTTTTCCTTTTTTAAGAGTCAACATGAAAATTACACCGGCATAGACTGCAAAATCAAGTAGAAGAAAAGATACCTTACAAAGCGCATGATGAGGATGCAGGCCAGTCATGGGACACATTTTAAACAATGTCAAATGCCGAAATAGTATTTACTTAGTACGTGAGCATAGGAACTGGGCCTTATATTGATGGCAGAATGTCGCATGGTTCAGTGAGTATAATTATCTATTGAATAATTTGGACAACATCTTTCTGTATGCCGTTATCCTGAAAAAAAAATCGATAACACTTGTGTAGACACTGGCAAGACAACAATATATGATCGTTTTATTAAGATACATTGGGTTTTATCATTCTTGTTTATTATGCTTTATCACATAACTATTACTTCAATATTATTGAAGACCAGATACACTTCTTTCACAGCAACAATTTTTTTTACGAAAAGAGTAACATCTATCCAAAGAACAATGTATCCGGAGGTAAGCATAACAGCAAATTTCAAGCAGGGTTCACCGAAAGAGTTAAAATCGAATCTTCACTTTATTGAATGGTTTATTTCACTGAAAAATAAAGGTAAAAAATTAAAGCAAGATAATTTTTATATCTGAATGGTGTGTTCTTTAAAGCTATTCATCATTTAAAAATTACACAGCTTAATTTTATCGAAATGATAAAGTGGTTATCTTATCCAGGACAGAAAATGCACTTGGGAATTAATTAGATAAAAAAAAACTTTGCTATTTCTCAATCTCTTAAGCAAGTGGTGGATTTCCACACGCGCTTCCCAGCATCCCTACAAAACACGTTTCTCTGCTTGATATCTGCTTCATCTCTTTCTCTATCAAGCCTTGCAGTTTTGCTCTCTCGTTAATCATGATGTCGTTTCTATTAATATCTCTCTTCATTCCCACTACCCCCAGTACCCTCCCACCAACAAAATTTCCTACTGCTACCAAAGAGCAGATTGGGATTCGTTCCGCGATTTTCTATGCGACGTTCCTTGGGAAAAAAATTTAGTCTCCACATTGAGGACTGCGCCTCTGATGTCTCCTCCTGGGTGAAAGCTGACATCGATGCTTTCATACCGCTCAGGTGGTTCTGTCCCAAACCTCATTCATTTATCTGGTTCTCTCCTGCCTGCCCGAGTGCGATTGCCCAGAGGAACCACTTCTTCCGGCTATATCTGAGCTACGCGTCTGTCTGTAATAGGCGCCTCTTTGCGTATGTTCGTAGTAAGTGTAAGAGGATCTTGAATGACGCTAAGCTGTTGTTTACTGAGAGAATGTGGCAGTGTATAGCTGCCGGCAAGTTGGGCTCCAAAGACTATTGGCGGCTCTGCAAACATGTTCTGAACAACAGCAAATCATCCACCGCCACCCTTAATCAATAAATTTGAGTTCCTCACGGCATCAGTGGACAAGGCCGAGTACTTTGCTCTCAGATTCTCCTCAAACTTCACATTTGACTCGTCTGGAGTATCTGCACCCGACTTCTTTCTTAGAACTTATGCTCAACTGAGAGATGTTTACATAACCCCCTCTCTGTTATGTAAGATAATTTCAAAACTTCACCCCTATAAGGCGAAGGAAGGCAACGGAATCCCGGTCATTGACTTGAAGAAATGTACCCCTGAACTCTCCTCTGTCCTCTCTAAACTTTATAATTACTGCCTCTCTGCTTCCTGTTTTCCTATCTGGTGGAAATCCTCTTCTGTGGTTCCTGTTTTTAAGAACTCGGGGGAACACTCGGATCCTTCCAATTATCGCCCTATCAGCCTCCTACCAATTTTCGGCCAAGTGTTCGAGGCTATCATCAATGCTGAAATAGTTCAATATCTAAAATCCCACAAACTATTCTCAGGCAGATAGTATGGCTTCCGCTTTGCCAGGTTTACTGACGATAGTCTAACGACCATCACCGAGAACATATACCAGGACCTCAAAAAGACCGGCAAAGCTCGAGCTGTTGCTCTGGATATCTCTAAAGCATTTGATGAGGTTTAGCACCCTGGCCTTCTGCGCAAGCTACAGGGCTATGTTATCACTGGAGACTTGCTTGGTCTGATCCAATCTTTGTTATCAAAACGCATAATGAAGGCCGTCTTGAACGGGCATGCCTCTACATCATATCGCACGAACGTAGGTGTCTTCCAGGGCTCTATCCTGATCACGACGCTCTTTCTGATCTTCATAAATGATCTACCTGGTGTGATAAAATCCCAAATAGGCCTCTACGCTTCTAACCATTTACTCCCGCCTCAGTAAGAAATTTGGTGAGGCCGACAAAGATAATCGCGCTACTGATATTGAGAAGGACTTCCACACTGTGGTAGACTGGGGTAAGAAATGGTTTGTAAATTTTAATGCTTCTAAAACGAAGCTGTTATCTGTCAACCACCACAAGCAGTCCCTCCTACCTTCCATCAGCATCCATTAAGCTAGTCTCCCTGAACCTGAAAGCAATACTCTGCGCCTACTCGGCCCCACTATCTCTTCCGACCTCAAGTGGAAACATTACACTGTGTCCAAGCCGCATGCACACTAGGCGGGTTGAGCCAGCTTCCTCCCTGACGGAGAAAGTTTCATTGGGATTTGTTAAAGGGCAGGGTCCCAAGTCTTACCATGTTATTTAACCCATAACTGGAGGGAAGGGACAGATTAATACCTTTTTCAATGGTATTAGCGCGTAAGTGAATGCAGGGCATTCAACTGGAATTCAAAATCGGCTCACCGATTTTTCTATCCAAGCCGACATCCACTGTACCACAACGCACATCCATCAATAAACACTTACAGCACCTGGTATTCCCGAGCGGTCACCCATCTAAGTACTGACCAGGCTCAACGTTGTTTAACTTCGGTGATCGAACCAGAACCGGTGTATTCAACGTGATATGACCGTAAGCATTACATTGAAAGATAGCTAAATTCACTGCTACGAAATTCGGGTCATCGTGTCGCGCCAGGAAGCTTTTCCCGCCTGAGTCCATCTTGCACATATACAAAGCAATCATCCGCCCGTGCATTGAATACTGTTGGCATATATGGTCGAGCGCCCCTGCTATTCTCGACATGTTTTAAAGGAGAATCTGTAACATTATCGTTCCCGACCTGGCTGCTCGACTCCAGTCACATTCTCACTGATGGTACGTGTCTTCCCTCTGTCTCTTCTACAAATATTTTCATGGTTTCTATTCCAACAAGCTTAACTCACTGGTGCCCCTTCCACAATAATTTACTCGAGCAACCAAACTGGCAATAAGTTCCCACTCTTTTACAGTTAAATCAACCAAATGTAGCCGCTAACTCTACTTCATTAGCTTCTTTTCTCGTACTGTGGAACTCTCTTCCGTATATTTGCTACCCTGATGGTTACAATCTCCAAGAATTTAAAAGCAATGTAAATTCCCATCTATTATCCAATTGACTCCAGTCGTTTTTTCAATCATCCCGTGTAACTTGATTTTTTTCTTTCTCACTCTACCCTCTCAACTGTCTTCACACTGATATTCCCATCCTTCTCTTGCCCTTTCTCTGATACCCGCTGTTCATCTTTCTCTTTGCTCTCCTTCTGTTTAAATTTTCACTCTTCTTTAATGTAGCCCCCTGTGCACCAGACTTCGTATTTACAATTGTTATTACGCTCAGTTCCGGGAAAGCCCTCCAACGATTATTTCAATCCCTGAGTTTGAGGTGTCCCAGAAAAAACTACCGTGCAAGCTTGAATAATTTTGTCTCTCGTCTCGTTGTACGCGTATGCCTCTCTCTAAACATTATGGCTTTGTGTCAGACTCCGTTTGAATGGGCGTACCTTTAAATTCTAATATTCAGATTTTTATACAAATTTAAAATTATCATTATTATCAGCACTGAATTTCATCTTCTCGATCAGCACCTGTCTTAAGAGCAAGGGCTGGGGTTAATCTGTAATCCTTAAAGCGTCCCAAAAAGGAAATCCCGACGGAACCTGAGCTAGTTTATTCCCGAGTAACATGTACGAATGTGCATCCATTTTTAAACGTTACGGTCTTGTACCATACCTTGTTCAAGTGGACATAAGTATTCTAAAAAAAAAAAACAAAAAAAAAAACCGCACATTTGTGTGGATTTGATAGTATTATACTAAGCTGCAGGAAGGCCGTTCCTACTCGAAGCATGGTCTCTGTCGTTATATTAACATTTGGACGGTTAGGTTCAGTTTAAGACGCCAAACAGAAAGTATCCAGCGATTTATAATTTCTGTCCGTTGGCTCCAAGTACGATTAAAACTCCCATTTTAAACTCGACCTATTGTAATATTTCGTGATTTTATGTTGGTATTTAAAAAAATAATTGGACCTACGGACAAACAACAAATATTTTATATATATTTACTCACTTTCATTATTCCAAGCGGATGCAAATATCTGAGCTTTATATATCACCATGCGAGCTGTTTCAACTTGAAGTCAGTCAGTTAAATGCCATACAGATACGCGCTTTGGGTGATCATGTCTTGAAAGAGACATGACTGACTGGACAGAAGACTATCCCGCAGTAGGTTGCCATTGCTTTCTACGGCAGACTGGTTGCCAGCCATGTCTATAGAACCCAATCTGTCCTATTATTTAACTCATAAGTGGAAGGAATTGACGGATTAATACCTTTCTCAAGGGTATTTGTGCACAAGTGAATGCAGGGAATTCAACTGGAATTCGAACTCGGCTCCCTGATTTGTCGTTCCGAGTCGATATCCACTGCAAGACAACGCATATATCTTAGCTTTATATATCAACATGCAAGCTGTTTCGACATGAAGGCACACTGCAAAACAAAGAGAATTTGAGCTAGTCGATCTGTTTCTATACTGAGTGGACATTAGTTTTAGTTAAATATGTATCAAGGTTGTGCGTTGTGGTGCAGTGGATATCGGCTCGGAACGAGAAATCAGAGAGCCGTGGTCGAATTCCAGTTGAATTCTTTGCTTTCACTTGCGTGCAAATACCCTTGGAAAAGGTTTTAATCAGTCTCTTCTTCCTCCGGCTATGGATTAAATAGCCTTGGTTACAACCAGTCTACTGAAAGTAATGGAAACCCACTGCGGGAAAATGTCTGTCTAGTAAGTCATGTCTCTTTTAAGTTTTGATCGCCCAAAATCTATCACGTATGGCACTTAACTGTTTGACTGATGTATCCTCCTAGGATCGAATGCCCTTCAAGATTTGTCCTTATCATAGACTACTTAACAACACCGACTGCAAAATCAAAGCTGGGTGGCTGATTGGTATTTGAGCGAAGTGAATGTGACAATCTTGATCGGAATTCGAACACGGCCCGCCTATTTCTTATTGTGAGACTCTATCATTAAACCATCTGTATTATCCTTGACTTTATTCATATTAACATTAATTATCTTATTAACTATACAATTAATTATATATATATATGTGTGTGTGTGTGTGTGTGTGTGTGTGTGTGTGTGTGTGTGTGTGTGTGTGTGTGTGACACAGCGAAACAGATCTGTCTGCGGATGACTATTTACGCTCTCACACCCTGATTGAGCACTCTGGAAAAATGGTAACCTTTGAAAAAACAGTAGCTACTCTAGCATCTACGCATCGTTCATTCAGTAATGAATTAGAACACTCTCAGCTATTGGCGTGTGTATACATGATATATCACAGGCTAAAAGTCTGCCTCCTTCTACCGATCACCCATAGTTCAGTGGTAGAATCGCCGACTGACGCCAATTCGGCTGGGTTTCCATCCTAGGTAAAAAGCAATCGGATGTCTAACCGTACTGATGAGCTGTGATACATCGAAACAGATCTGTCTGCGGATGACTATATATATATATATATATATAACATAGTGATGATCCACGTATACTGTCTTAATAATATGTATAGGAAAGCTACTAAAAAGTTGTAAGTTTAAAAAATGTCTTTTTTGACAGTATTTATTTATTTCTATTATTATATTTGATATTTCAGACCGTCCTTAATTTTAAATACTGGATTTTAAAATTAAATACATGCAGGCTAGGTGTTTTGAATCTTTATAAATATTTCAATAGTTAAACATTTTTTAGATACACTTAAAATTTTTTCTTAAAAACAACATTTATAAGTATTATTAAAGATAGGTTTACGTTTACAAATATTAAAAAAATCTGTCGCTTTCTGCGTCACGTGATGTAAACAATCTCTCGACGAACGCTCCTCGCGAAAACGCTTCTAATTTAAATTTTAAAATCATTTGTTTCTGATGAAAGGCTGAGGACGGTCTGAAATATCAAATATAATAATAGAAATAAATAAATAAATACTGTCAAAAAAATACATTTTTTAAACTTACAATTTTTTAGTAGTTTTTCCTATATATATATATATATATATATATATATATATATATATATATATATATATATTCCATTTGTAAAAGAGTTATTACGCGAACTAGGTTTCTACCATGAGTGGTGTCTTCAGGCGATTTTTAATAACTGATTTTACCGTTAATCTTTTTTCTTCTTAAGAAGGCCCTTGTGTATATATATTTTTTTTCTTAAGAACGCTCTTATATATATATATATATATATATATATATATATATATATATATATAAATAAAAACAGACCTAAAGTGGAACAACTACATCGAATCTGTAGCGGCTTCTACTGGTAGTTAATTTTTTTAGTCAGAATACATCTTGTACATTTATAAATCGACCAGTTTTCGGTACATTGAATTCTGTTGTCATATCTGGACGGTTGCTCTTGCTATTTCTTTCAAGGTTCTCGGCAAAATCCAAAGAAGGATTTGCAGTGTAATCGATCCTGTCTTGGCATCTCGACTTCAGTCACTTTCTCACCATGATGAGGCTTCTTCTCGACTTTTCTAAAATATTTTCATCGCAACGAGCCTTTTTTCCCCTGGTTTCCCGACCATTTGAATTTAAGCATGCACTTAGATTGGCATCCCTTTTACCATTGAAATTGTTTAATGTAACCATCACTTCTACTCCAACAGTTTATTTTCTCGCACTTCCCGAATTTGGAGCTTCTTTCTGTTTACTTGCTTCCCTGATAGTCTCAATCTCCAAAAATTTAAATGTAACGTCAAATTCCATCTTCTATCTTCTTGAATCGTGTTCGTATTTAATCATTTTGAAAATAGCCCTTACACCCACTCTTTTCTCTCACTGTAACGCCTTGCGCACTAGTGTCGGTCTTTCCTTGCTTAGGGTGAAAAAAATATTCTTACAGCAATACAAGTCAGAAAATAATTAATTTTTTAAAATTTGATTTTTAAATTTCCAAATTGTTTTTACATTTTTTAAACAAGCACATTATCATATAGAGACATTATTATTACATTAATATGTTTTTTAAAAAAATAAATAAATAAGCACAAGTAGTCATATAGTAAGTATCGATAATTTTGTCAATATTATTGTTTTATTAACATTCGTATTATTTGTTGTTAATGTTTTGTTGCTCTATAAACCATTTAAGAATTTTAGAAAGCACGCAGAATTTTGGCATTGTCCACATTCAATCATAACAGAACATTACGAAGATTAATTACCAGAGTAATTAGATCAAATTAAATGAAAGAATTTTCCCATAAAAAAACAAATCAAGGAGAAATAAAACCATGAATGGTCTATTTTTATTGATGATTAACAAAAACAAAATGGCTGACTCGACATAAAAAAGAAAGGAATGAGGACGAGTGGAAACAACATGGCGTTGTTTGTATTTTTTAAAAATAATTAAGAAATTTAAATGAAAAATGATTCACTTGAAAAAATTAAACAATAATTCACATTTAATTGTTTCTGAATTTAAACGACGCTAAGGGGAAAATAAAATAGATTTTTATTAACATTAGAACACGTTCATGCAAGTACGAGCGATTTCAGATTACGAAATCTACAGATCCATACATGTTTATATTCATGTATTCACGTCAGAAAGATACGCACACATCAGCATTTTACACAAGCAATCTATCATGTGTTTTTCAACATGACACACACAAGCACAAAACACTTTAACACAGGCACACTCATATCTATCTACAATCACACATACGCATATGTATCGTGTTACATTTTCTATAGATGTGGGTGATGTGTGCGCAGTGTTGGTGATAAAGCGTTTATTGATACTAGCAGAACCCGTGGAATTTCCACGGAAGGATAATTATGAGTTCTTGGAAAATTTTACTTTGTCATATTAAAAATGATAGTAACGTCTTCAAACATTAAGGTATTGGATAATAAAATAACGATAACACAGAGTACAATTTTATTAAAACATCTATAAAAATAATGTCCATAGAAGCTACTTTACTGTAATCTTATATTATATTAAGCGGCGTATGCACAGACCATAACCAAAACACTGTACGCTATTTTGTGAGAGATTATGAAAGAAAAAATGTTTTTTCTTTATTAATGAAAAATCATGGCTCCTGTGTCCATTGTAAACAGAAAAGACCAACTGAGTAATGGCCAAGGGTGTAAAGGTCAGAAATTTAGTTATTAGGTCGCAGGATACGACAACAAACCTACCTATTTTTACTATATTGTACAGTACACACACATATACACACGTAAGTACTACTACAACCACCAGCTTAAGCTGTTACTGATACGGTAATGCTATAGGCTCTCTCCTCCAACTCTCTCACTCTTTACTACTTTTCTGTTTGGCAAAGGTGAGAGAAAGGCTGAGGTGTTTAAAGATATGGGGAAAGAAAAACTCGAGTACAGAGTAAGTGTGTCATCTTTCTTCTGTGGCGTAACAGACGGACGAACTAAGTAACTAACTAACTAAGGAAGGAACAGGCAGAATTATTATATGATAGTCAGTGTCGTCATAAGAATCAGCTCTGTATGGGGAATGGCCCTTTCGCATCTCAGGCGATCTTCAGACCATGTGACACACGATAGCCTAAATATGGTTTGAGGCGTACAACTGAGAGTCACGATGCAGTGCTGATTCCTATATCAATACACTCTATGTCTCACTCACACAAACAGGTACGTGCTTATATATTCACAGTCGTATCACACTGAAACATCACTTCCCCAGCAATCACCGAAGTTAAGCCACGTTGAGATTGGTCAGTACTTAGATGCATGGTCTGGGAATACCAGGTACTGTAAGCTTGCATGTGCAGGTGATGTAAGAGATAAATGCTAATAATGTTAATCAGAGAACCGAGGTGTAATTCCAGTTGGGTTCGTTATATTCACTTACGTGCAAATATCCTTTGGAAAAGTATATCAATCCATCTCTTCTCGTCACAGTCACGGGTTAATTAGTAAAACTTGTATCAATAAACATTTAATATCCACACCACGACCCATCAAAAAATTTCTTAAAATCTAAAAATATTTTCTGTAAGTGGTAAGTCATAGATAATGAATCAATCAATGAATCTGTTTGTGAATTATAAATCGATTCAGTTTAATTGATAGACGTTGAAACACCGGTTCCCCTAGGACCACCGAAGTTAAGCAACGTCGAGACTGGTCACTAACTTGACACAAACCAGCTAATTTAAGATTAGATGTGCGAGTTTCTAACCGATAATTGTTCGTAAATGTTAATTAGAGAATCAGGTTCCAATTCCAGTCAAGTTCGTTATGTTCACTTACGCTTGCGTAAGTGAACATAACGAACTTGACTGGAATTGGAACCTGACTGGAATTAATAACGAACATTAATCAAGTTCGTTAATAACATAACGAACTTGACTGGAATTAATCCACCTCTACTCCACCCGTCTATGGGTTAATTAGTAAGACTTTTATCCCTAAATCATTATTATCTCAAAAACATCATATGATGCGAAAATATTTTCTGATTTTAAATATTAAAAAAAAAAAAATTTTAGAAAATTTGATGTCTTTAAAAAGCAGACATACATATAACTATAAGAGTATTTCTTCGTAACTAAAATTGCTACATTTTGCCGGAAGTAAGCAGTCTATTCATAACTATGACAGTTTCTCATACACCTTTATGAATACCCCACATCCCCTTACATCTAA
>JBBBDQ010000337.1:7977500-7992500 GCA_037127315.1 Ascarosepion bandense | reverse complement strand
TTCTCCTGTGTACAATTTCTGTTTGACAAACAATTCAAACAATTGCCTGTTATCTAATAATAACGGACAACTCATAAATTGCAAGACGAACATGTGCACAATTTTAAAAAATTCATTTTTCACATAAAGCTTCAAACATTTGTAAAAATGAATTTTAAAAAATCATTATCAAATTAATAATATCAGTATCATTTAAACTTTAAAATGGGTATGCTTGTGGTACACAGTCATAACTACCAATGTAAATGGTTTTTCGGCCATATCACGTTGAAACATCAGTTTCATTACGATCATTGAAATTAAGCAACGTCGAGGCTTATTAGTACCTAGATGAGTGACCGCTTGCGTATATCAGGTGCTTTAAGTTTGGATCGGACATTCAAGCTTCTTCTTCTTCTTCTTCTTCTATGTGCCCTGTTCCTTCAGGACGTAGACGATCATAGCTTTCCACATCTCCCTGTCCCTGGTAGCTCTTAGCACGCCTTCTCCTGTTACACCATGCAACCCCCTTTCTGTCATCCACTAGCTCAAGCCCATAAGTCTAGAATATAAATATATAGAAACTAGCATGGCCACAAAACGAGGGATCAGTTTATATATTGATTATACTATAGAATTGATCCCTCATTTTATACCCGCATTACAATTTCTTATAAAAAGTTGGCATATATATTCTTCTTCTCTGTGCCCTGTCCTTTCAGGATGTAGGCGATCATGGCTTTCTACGTCTCCCTATCACTGGTGGCTCTTAGCACGCCTTCTTCTGTTACACAATGCAACCCTCGTTCCATCATCCACCTGATTAGTCCTTCAAATATGTAATCCGTTGCTGTCCCCTGTTTCTTTTTTCCTCTATTTTGCCTGTTAGTATCAGGTTCTTCAAGCCCTCCTTCCTCATTGCATGTCCCAGGAACTTCAGTTTTCTCTTCCTGATGTCCAGTATATATTTCCTTTTCGTTTCCATCATTTCCAAGACCTCATCATTGCTCACATGCTCGATCCATGATATTCGTAGCATCCTTCTGTAGAACCAGATTTCAGTTGCTTCAAGTTTTTCCTTCATCCTCGAAGATATTGTCCAGCATTCACTGCCATATTGAAGAACTAACAATACATAGCAATCCAGTACTCTTTTCTTTGTTTCTAGCGAAATTTTACTGTTTTTTAATACTTTACTCAACTTCTGGAATGCTACCTGCGCCATGCTAATTCGCCTTCGGATTTCAGTGTCGCACTTTCCGTCTTCTGTTATAACGCTTCCCGGGTATTTAAATTTTTGTAACTGCTTGATTCTAGTATCCCCGACCTGTATTTAGCATATTGGGCTGCCCTTTTTACTGATGACCATGCATTCGGTTTTCTTGCAGTTTACTTGTAGTCCTGTAATTGTTCGGAATTGCTAAATAAAGCCCCGAATTTCTATTCCAGTCAGGGTTGTTATGTTCAGTTACTCGCAAATAACCTTTGGCGAATGGATGAATCTACATCGTAAGTAAAACTTTTATCGCTAAAATCATTATTTTAAAAAATGCTTATAATCTAAAAATATTTTCTGGCTTTTTAGCTCGCTGGCACCCCTATATATGAATTTACTCGAGCCACAAGATTAACAACTAGGTCCCGCCCTTTTACCGTGAAACCTGTAAATTGTAAACGCAAATTCTACTCCATCAGCTTCTTTTCTTGCACATCCCGCCTGTGAAATTCCCTTCCATTTACTTGCTTCCCCGACAGCTACAATCCTCAAGAATTCAAATCTAAAGTCAATAGTTATCTCCTATCTCACTAACTTGCATCCTCTCTCTCTCATGCTCGTTTCTCCGTCCACCCTACTCTCATCAGTATTCGCATCCTTCTCTTACCTCTTAACTCCTGCCGTCCAGTTGGGATGTAGATGAAGCCTACCGTATCCTTTTGGGATATAGAAGAATTCGGCTCCTCCAACTGGTTTCCAGACAATGGCCGATCAGACGTATCTTTAAGACTTTTTCCTTTTGTTCCTTCTGATAATTTGCCTTGCGTTAGACATAATAGATACTTATTTCTCCACATGTAAATACTCGTTAGTATATATATATATATATATATATATATATATATATATATATATTTGTGTATGTCATAATACAGATGTCTCTTTGATAAAAGTGTTCATTCATTAATTCTATTTCTCCGTTCCGCCTTACTGTTACATGGTGACCCGTTTTAATATTTACTAACCCACGTAGAAATAAGGTATATTTCTTCACTTGAGAAATCAAAATATATCCCTTTACAATCAATAGTTAACCATATTGGAACGGTAAATAAAAGAAGACACTGACTATTCTGAACCAATAATAAAATTAAATAGACGAAAATAAGGTTATAACTCGAAATTCTTTTTTCTACAAATTTGAAAATACGCCCTCATCCATAAAAATGTTACGTTATAATCAATATATATGAGACGGATAAGTAAATAAAATTATAGCAAATGTTGTTAAATATGTTTGAATGATAAATGATAGAGAAAGAAATCGATGACACGAAACCGATAGTCACAGATAAACAAATCAAATTAAGCATCACTACTCAAAATACTTTTCCCACAATTTCGAAAATTATGCCCTGTTATGCTTAAATATAAATAGAGTAGAATCATTCGTGCCAATGTAAAAGTAAGTTAACAAATAAAATGTTAAATGATCTTATTATAATAATATTTAGTGAGACATTTTTCTTAGTAAAGTAAACTTGCTAAATAACATTTATTTTAAAAATAAAAAAAATCTATGAATACTACGACTTAACTTAAAGAAAATTTACGTATTTTAATAATTAAAGATTACATATGCGTAATGATATATAGACCAGCAGTATAGTCCAGCGTTGCTCAGGTGTAATGAAAACTTTAAAACTAACCCATGGTCCTGGAGCTCAGACTCTTTGGACGTTGCCACGAAAGACTAAAAAGCAATAGTTGTTTCCAGTTAAAGCGAAACCGTAGACTGAAAGAAAATTAAATGAATGTAAGTCAAATTTTGATTTCCTGGTATCGATATCAAATAAGTTTTTTTCGTTGTAAACTGAATTTTGAAAGCTAAATAAGTCCTCTGAGTAAATGATATCATGACTGAGACTAAGAACGACAATTATACCTCCTCAGAGCCAAACCCGAAGCAAAAAATAAAATAAAAGAGCTGAAAAAAATGCAGACATATAGGCAGATATACAGACACACGCACAAACATCATGCCTTATATATATATATGTATATGTATTATTGATTTTCTGCACAATTGTAAGAACTGCAACCTTGAAACTTCTGAAAATCGTTTCTTATGTCTTTGTCTATGAGTGTATGAAATTTGATTAAAATCAAACCACTCCTTCTATAACCCGATTTTTTCAATTATCGATTTTCACTATTTATCTGTGGTACCTCGACACAAAACCTAACTAAGAACACTCGCAGACGCTTATAGTACAACTGTATACATTTTCAAGAAAATCGGTTCAGCCGTTTCGGAGTCTATAGGTAACGGACACACAGTCAGACAAAATTCTATTTATAAGTAAGTTTAGATAGTAGTAATAACAACAATTCTTACAGTGTTACGTTTGATTACGAACTGTTTACTCTGACATGCATTGTTTATTATGTATTTGTGTTTCTGCATATATATATATATATATATATATATATATATATATATATGGATTGTAAATTATAGCTTAGAACGTGTAGAATTTATTTTTATCCACTACAAAGTGTACATTTTGTTCGACATTGAAATTACCATGTCTCATCAGGTGGTTTGGTTTACACCACCTGATGAGGCATTGTAATTTCAATGTCGAAACAAAATGTACACTTTGTAGTGGATTAAAAAAAATTGTATATGTTCTAAACTTTAAAAAAAATGTATATGCTCTAAACTATCATTTATAATAAATAATCACAGCTCTAGATTATATATCGAGCACTGTTTTAAATTAATGTTTCGGACGTTGTAAATTTTTCTTCGTTCCTTATTCACTCAATAATGA
This sequence comes from Ascarosepion bandense, assembly GCA_037127315.1. Lineage (NCBI taxonomy): Eukaryota > Metazoa > Mollusca > Cephalopoda > Sepiida > Sepiidae > Ascarosepion > Ascarosepion bandense. The sequence goes on along the minus strand of JBBBDQ010000337.1, from coordinate 7,988,468 downwards.
ATTAGAGCACTCTGGATATTGGGCGTGTATAATGATAATATACACGATAAAAAGTCTGCCTCCTTCTACTGAGCACCCATAGCTCAGAGGTAGACTCGCCGACTGACGCCAATTCAGCCGGGTTTCAATCCTGTGTAAAAAGCAATCGGATGTCTAATATATATATCGGATAGATAGTACACGCCAGCCTTGAAAGGAAGTCCATCTTAGAGAAGGAAAATATTGTCTTGCGGCCATATTATTCCCAATCACCGAAAAAGCTTCCGTAGTAAACCGTGACGACAAATTCGGTGCCCAGGTCCCGAAGCTAATCTGATGTTATATTCAACTTCTTTCTGGCAACTCCTGCGAGACTGTGACTCCATGTGTTCCCATACTGCCACAGCAGATGCGGCACCGCCACCAGCAGCTGAGTCATAACTTTTCGGGTGCAGATACATGGGGTCTCTCGAGACCAACTGATACCACACATTATATAAACTAAACGATTAATTATATAATAAAATAACTATGATGAAAATAACAAAAATAATATTATTAAATGCATGAGTAAAACTCCCTATGGTCAAGAATTATCGGGGTGATATCCAGCGGGGAATAGACTTATTTAAGACGAGCTCTTTCGTGTTATTCGACAGTCATCCTAGAGGTGGTAACTTGAACAAAAGTTACGCCTTGGCAGTTAAGGATAAAATGAAAAAAATACAAATGTCAATGTTTATAAAATAAATAAATAATAAATAAATAAATAAAACTCATACCAGATCGGTCGTCACTCGGGTAAACATGTACTGCATCCCTCAGAAATGAACCAGTATAGGGTCGAAATTTCTGTCACTAGAACAAACTCTTTCACAAAAAAAGCAAAAACGGATGAAATCAAACATTTGACTTTGTAACTTAATGCCAAATAAATTAATAAAGAGAAAGCGAACGAAATGTAATTGTGAAGAGTAGAAATGTAGCTTCTTCTTCTATGTGCCCTGTCCCTTCAGGACATAGGCGATCATGGTTCTCCCTATCTCGTCTCCCTATCCCTTGTGGCTCTTAGTATGTTTGCTCCTGTTACACCTCGCAACCCCCGTTCCGTCATCCACCTGATCAGGCCCTGCAAATATGTTATCCGCCGCCTTCCTCTGTCTCTTTTTCCTTCTATCTGGCCAGTCAGTATCAGGTTCTCCAAGCTATCCTTCCTTATTGTATGTCCCAGGAACTTCAGTTGTCCCTTCCTGATGCTCAGTATTAATTTCCTTTTCGTTACCATTCTTTCCAACACCTCATTGTTGGTTGCATGCTCAGTCCACGATATCCGCAACATCCTTCTGTAGAACCACATTTCTGCTGCTTCAAGTTTGGTCCTCATTTTCGATGATATTGACCAGCATTCACTGCCGTATTGAAGAACTGATATCACATAGCAATCCAGCACTCTTTTCTTTGTTTCAAGTGAAATATGATATCTTTTTCACTGTACTCGAAAATCCACAAAAACCATCACGGATCAGATTACTAAATATGGAAAAATATGACAGGAACTAAAATAAGAATTTATCTTGACCCCAATATGTTTGTCAATGTCCACGAAGATATCACGTAAAATAAAAGGTTCTAAAATACTGAAATAGATAATATAACATTATTATAAGACAAAGTACAATCACACATAAAGAAGACAAAAATGAGGCAAGAGTAAAAATAGATAATATGACAGAATGAACTACAATTTAAAATAAATGAGATAAGAAATTATGATCGCCTAGGAAATGAAATGGTAGAATCTAGCTGTGAGATAAAAATTGCACTGATTCAGATTCTGTTCCCGAGGAAGATGAATCAAACGACATTAGGGAAGAATTCCTTGAAAAGGACAGAGTAGAAATCATGAAGCGAAAAACCACATAATTCAAACAATTTGCAAATTCCCACAAAAATATCAAAAGAAGGCCGGCTTTCAAAAAATCATATGACAAATGAATCAAATAAACATATTGGACAAACATAGAACGCTGCATTGCAAACATTATTGCGGACAGACCATTAGAAAAAATCACTAAAGTAAATCTAATCTAAACTTATTTATAAATGAAACTTTATCTGTGTGTGTGTGTGTGCTGTGTGTGTGTCCCTTTCCGAAACGGCTGAACCGATTTTCTTGAAAATTTACACAGTTGTTCTATAAGCGTCTTCAAGTGTTTTTAGCTAGGTTTTGTGTCCACGTACCCCCGATAAATATCGAAAAAATCGGGTTATAGAAGGAGTGTTCTGATTTTAATCAAATTTGATATACTCATAGACAAAGACATAAGAAATGATATTCAAAGGTTTCAAGGTTGCAGTACTTACAATAGTGCAGAAAATCGATAATATATATATATATATATATATATATATAAGCTTTCATTACACCTGAACAACGCCGGGAAATACTACTAGTAATGTTATATATGCAACAGTATTCGCAGCTAAAGAAAAGCTTAATGCCAAAGCAAATAAAAGAGTAAACAACAGAATAAAAAGGAGCCCATTTGGAAGGCAATATAAAAAGCGTGAGATTAAGGAAATCAGATCTGAGTTATCGATACAATATGAGATTTCAAGAAATTCAAATGTTTCAACACGGAAAAGCAACAAGATCACACGGAAATATAAATGTAAAGCAGTAAATGAAACCCTACCAATCAAGTTAAAGGCATAAAGCACGATAAACAATGTGAAAATCGTTTTAATTTTTATCAACAAAATATGATATTCCAAAAGGACTTTTAGCAGTTTTAGAGGAAAATTGGAAAAATCAGTTATAGAAGTGAAAAAGAAGGGCAAAAATGTTGGGAAAATATTTAGAGTAACTAATATATATATATATATATATATATGTATATATATATATATATATATATATATATATATATATATATATATATATAACTATATATATATAGTTTATAAAGAAAAACTCAACACGTCATTTCAATTGGTTATAAACTATGGCTCATTTCAATGAGTTTAATTAGCTCATATCATCAGACCTTACAATATATCCTCCATCTGGTAAAAAGTTTCTGCCGGAATGAATCTTTTCTTAAAATGAAGAGAGGGATAACAATAAAAATAAAAAATACGGACTGACACCTATATATATATATATATATTCCAAATGCAGAGTGGATCAAACGAGAACAATAATAAAGGAAGGGTAAACCTTCGCCAGAATGGAAAAATATAAACAAGAATAATCTTAGACGAACTTTAAAAAAAATCCACAAAATTGTAATCTCTAGAAAATAATAAGGTAAGTAACTTTTGGCTCTATCATGAAAACTCTTGTGCAAACTTTATCAATGTTAATTAATAACCCCACTGAAATTCTAGAATAATTCAATGATTTTATTACATATCTTTTCCAAATACAGGTGAAATAAATGATACAAAAAAAAATAAATAAATACAAAAACTTATAGGTCAATAATATGTCTGTCCAGCAAATATAAATTGATCTCGTCTGTCCTGACGAATGTACTCTTTTCTCGATGAAGACAACATTCTTCCCCTGGAACTGAAGGAATATCAAAGAGGTACATAAGTTTCAAAAAATCAATCACTTATAAGTGACAAATTGCAGGAAAAATGTAAAAATTTCAACACAGTTTGGATAAATTACCGTAAAGCCTTTGAAAGCATGTCATATTCATGGATCCTTAAGACATTGGAAATGCACAAAGTCTCTTCTATAATAGAAAATTACTTTAAATATAGCATGAGATTGTAGAAAACCGGATTATTCCTAAATTTTATCAACGGTACTGCCACTTCCAATTGATTGAATATCCGACAAAAATCTTTTAGGTAGACTCGCCTCTTCTGTTTTCAGTCAGTTAAGTGCCATACGTGATACACGATCAAGTGATCATGTCTCAAAAGAGACATGATTGACTGGACAGAAAATTATCCCACAGTAGGATGTCATTACTTTCTGCGGTAGACTATTTGCCAACGAAGGCTATAGAACCCAATCTGTCCTGTTATTTAACCCATAACAGGAGGGAAGAGACGGATTAATACCTTTCCCAAGGGTATTTGTGCGTAAGTGAATGCGAGGAAATCAACTGGAATTCGAACTCGGCTTCCCGCTTTGTCGTTCCGAGTCGATATCCACTGCACCCCAACGCATATACCCCTTCTGTTTTATCTGTCCTAAATACCATTTTCGCATAAACTAAACATTAATTAATATGGATACAAAGTAAAACAAAGTGTTTAATCACCAATTCTACATGGATAATATCAAGCTCTCAGCTAAAGACGGTCAGTAAATGAATGGTTTCCTTAATAGAGTAAAATATTTTAGAGATGACATCGGTATGGATTTCCGATTAGATAAATGTAACATTCAAGAAAAGGAGAATTACAAAAACATTCTTAAAAGATTTAGATTATATCACAATGTCTATTGCATTGAAACAAGAAGATGCCGATAAATACCTCGTAGTGAGTGAAGGAGAATTTAATACAGCATACCTAAATGAAGAGATGTGCATTGTGGTGCAGTGGATATCGGCTCAAAACGAGAAATCGGGAAATCGAGTTCGAATTCCAGTCGAATTCCTTGCATTCACTTGCGCGTAAATACCCTTGGGAAAGGTATCAATCCGTCTATTCCCTCCAGTTATGGTTTAGATAATAGGACAGATTGGGTTCTGTAGCCTGGGTCGGCAACCAGTCTACCGCAGAAAGCAACCTACTGCAGGATAATCTTCTAGCCAGTCAGTCATGTCTCTTTCTAAACACGATCACCCAAGCGTGTATCACGTATGGCACTTAACTGACTGACCTAAATGAAGGAGAAAGTATTAAAAGAATACTACAAGCGTGTGCCTCTTGTGTCAAGACAGAATATAAGCCATAAACACTTTAGCTCTTCTCTAGTGCAATACATTTTCAACGTCCTTAATTAAATCATAACTGGCATCAAGCGAATAGATGTCAAAACACTTGCTACCACGAGGATCATAATAAGCTGACGTTGATTGCCTGCATGTGTCCAGATCTGAAGGAGACAGAAGATTAGTTCAACTAGAAATGTCTTATAAAAATACCCGGAAACTACAAAAAACTGGAGTATGATCTGCGACAAAGAACATGAATAAAATAAGCAACTGTATTCAATAATAAAGGAAGCCAACAAATTCAAAGAGTTATTAAAAGAGGGTGAAGAAGCTTAAATAAACCATAATGCAACCGCTGTAGTGACAAAGAAACTAAAAGCAAAAACCCAAATTCAAATATAAAGTACCAAACGCAAAAACGATTGCAAGATTATCTTCTTCATGGTCAATACTTTGAGCGTACTAAATTCTGATCTAGACAAACCTCGTACCTTTTATTGTTTATGTTGGTTGGTTGTTTTGTTTTTATGGCAAATCAACTTCGGCGGGTCATTTATTGCCCTCTAAATTTTATTTATTTATTGCTGGTAATACCTTTTTCTTCTAACCATTTATTGTTGTTTTTATATAAGTTTTGTGTCTGGTAATAAGTTTTTCTTTTCGAGTATCAAGATTCGTAGGGATTTGTTTATAAGGGCAGGGTCCCCAAGTCCTACCCTTGTTATTTAACCCATTACTGGAGGGAAGGGACGGATTAATACCTTTTCCAAGGGTACCAGTGCTTAAGTGAATGCAGGGTATTCAACTGGAATTCGAACTCGGCTCACCGATTTCTCTTTCCGAGCCGATATCCACTGCACCACGACGCACTTCCGTCACTAAACGCTTACAACACCTGGTATTACCAAGCGGTCACCCATCTAAGTACTGACCAGGTTCAACGTTGCTTAACTTCGATGATCGAGCGGGAACCGGTGTATGCTTGTGGAAATCCTGTCCGATTCATACTTTCCTGTCAACGTTGATCGTGAAAAGAATTAAATGCAATGTTAATCATTATCATCTATTTTAAAGTCTTTTATTGTGCTCTCTCCTTAATAACGTATTCTTTTTCTCATATTCTTTCACACTCAGTAACCCCATGAGTATCAGTGACTTTATTGCCTTGCTTGAGGTGAAGCGAATAAAAAATAAGCACTTTAGAAAAATAAAATCAGGATAGGCTGAATGATGATTAGTTTTGACCAATTGTAAAACGCTACAACATCGAAACATTATCCTATGAAATCATAATATTCTTCGATAAAATTGTTGAATATAGACTCTCATAGAGATGTTTTACCTGACATGCAACTCGTTCAGAAATATACCAACCATCATCTACTGGTTGATTGAAAAGTAACACCCTATTTTTTGTATGATGAACTATCCCGTCTTGCAAAAATTATAGTTAGACGGGAGAGTCCATCATACATAAAATATGGAGTTACTTTTTAAACACTCTGTATATACAAAATATTACTCAGAGGTAAATAATTATTTATCTCTGAGTAATTTGATTATTTACATAATTAGTTCCTTCGAAGTTCAACCAAGTATTCCATATAATTCACGCATCTACGTGAGCACATATCTTCACGTGTGCATGTTGCTTACATTATTACTGCATTTGAATTTAAAAATTCTTCATAACGTATATTTATTTTCTTTTAAAATGTTGTAACACCTTTTCTGCTACAAGGCAATATTTGATTTTTAAACTGTAATATAGTCCCAGATGATGAACGATGACGTTCGTAAGTACTAGGACAACCTTTGGACAATTTTTATACAAATATATTTCGGAAATAAAGTCTAATCAGAAAATATGAAAAAATTCAAAAGAAAATATATAAGATTATGTTGTCTATACCGTTCAACACAGCTTGTTTAAAAGAAAATATTATCTATATATATAAAAGGCAATATGTTTATGTGTGTGTGTGCGTGTCTATCTGTCTGTCCCTCTGTCTGTCCTCTATACAAATCCACAATTTTTATCCGATTCTCACCAAACTTCATACAAATATTCTTTTGGCTTCTGGTCAGGGCGTGGGCTACGTATTTTTCCGAATTTCCCTCGATATTGGAGATCGATACCCCGATATCTGATCAGGTCTGATCAAGAATAGGATTTCAGCCCTTTGATTGTGGTTAGTAAAGTTATAGTTTTTATTTTCGAACATTAATAGATCTTCTCAGGCGACTCATTTTTCCCCGATATCGGAAACCGATACCCCGATATTCTATCGAATCTGATCAAAAACCTATATTCAACCATCAATATGACTCACTTTTTCCAATTTTACTCCCGATGGGTACGATAAGTTTTCATGGATTTAGGTTAGTTTATCCTTGGATGACTTATTTGACACCAATATTGAAAATCGATACCTCGATGTCCTATCAGGTCTGATCAAAATCAGGTTTTCAGCCCTTTTAATTTGGGTTTTGCTTCGGGTTTTGCTCTAAGTAGGTATAATTGTAGCTCTTAGTCTCAGCCATGATACCATTTACTCAGAGGACTTATTTAGCCTTCAAAATTCAGTTTGCGACGGAAAACGTATTTGACATCGATACTGGAAACCAAAATGTGACTTACATGCATTCATTTTAGAATGTTCTACGGCTTCGAGATCAACCTTTCAACAACCTACGTTTTTCTTGCCAACGTCCAAAGAGTCTGAACTCCAGGACCATGGATTAGATTTAAAGCTTTCATTACACCCGAGCAACACCGGGCTATACTGCTAGCGTTAAATAATAAGTTAAAAAAGAAGTCGTCAGTGATATTGAAATGGGCAATAACAGCTTGTGGACTTGAGAAAATTGAGCAACCTAGAATTTTAAATTTCAACGTAAAGCAGCATTAAATGATTCAGTCTATGTTTCCTTATGACAAAAAGGATATACAGTGAAACCTGTAGTATGCGACCGTCCCTACTGCCATCAAAAAGTGGTCGTATACAGCAGATGATCGCTCACTAAAAGCTCATAGTCATGACCTATTTACGCCAGGAACGTATATTCCACTCATCAGAACGTACATATTAGAATTTTACCATGTCATCTGGTAATAAATAAATGAGAACATAAGAAAATGGCCTAACTTTAAATAAATTTATTCAGCATAATTCATTTAAAAATTTTAAAAAACGTATTTACAACGGTCAACATAGACCAAAATATTTATTTATAAAAATCATTTATTAAGGAGACTTAACAAAAGTATACGGTTTCAGTTTTTTTTTCTTATGAGTGCTAGCAAAAGACAATCTGCGATAATACATGAAAAACAAAAAACAAAAAAAAACATACAACAACTGACAGCGATCGTGGGTGGGGGTAGAGAAACATAGACATAGATATAGATATACCCAGATAGAAACAGAGTATATAGATACAAAAAAATAAATAAATATAAAGGAACGAAAGAGATGGACATTTGAGAAAGGGACATAATTGTGATTTTCCCAATCCCTGAATTTATCCAAGTCAGTACAGAGACTGCGATAAATTTCTAGAACATGTCAAATGCAATACATGTTGTGTAAAACAGCCGATGTTTAACCATGAGGTGAACTCAGGCAATGTAATTTTCAACAAGAAATATCAGTTTGATACAACACTACAATAACAAAACAATGAGGAAGTGTTCCTAGCTTAGATCAAATCAAAATGAAATAGATTACTCATTTAGTTTTTCCTAATTAAGAGTTCGCAGTGTACGACGAAAATGAATTTTTTTTTAAAGCAGTCGCTTGATCAGTGGTTTTCACTCATTGATGTTAGACGGTGGTCGCGTTCTTGAGGTGGTCGCTCACTAAGGGTCAATTAATATTAGAAAATCGTCCGTGCAGAGATAAACGGTCGTTAACAACAGGTGGTCGCTGACGAAGAGGGTCGCATGCGGCAGGTCACTGTACTTATATTACTACAATCATTTTCATCTTTTTCTTTACCCCTAATTTTTTACCCCTAATTTTTTACCCCTAATTTTTTAATGCTATGTCATTCAAAATATAAGCGATTAAGCGTTTCCAAAGAAGACCTTTCTTTATTTGTGAATTGTTAGAACTTCTTTGGAAACATAGGGAAGTGCTTACCCGTTGCTTTCTTCACGGTTTGGAATTCAGAATTTTAACTCTCTTAAATTAGTTGACACGCAAAACTAAAGAGACCAGTCATTCCTCCAGTTAAATCTACAAATGTGGAGTTGGAAGAATAGACGGGTTCATGCCTTTCCAAAGAGCACAACGCTTATGATATACTTCTTTCTCCTATATTTACATATTCGCACTGAGCATCGCACTTCCCTCTGAATCATATCAGACACCAGTAGACTCAACAGTTTCTTGAAATTTCATTGTCTCCACTTTATTTTTTGCGTTTTTATGCAAGGGTATCAAATGCAAAACTTAAAATCTCAATTTTTCTACCGTCCTGGGTATGACAGTAAACTGCATCCGACAGCAAAGCCTCTGATTGGGAGGTAGTGAGGAGCATGAGACCACCTCTTAATTGCTGTTATTCCCAAGTCTACCCTGACCCGGAGTGGTTGCACCTGTTAGGGTCCCAGCTATAGTCGAATAGATAGCCCCAAAACTGGAGTCAAAACACTATGAAAGTATAAAAATGGACTTTTATAGAAAAATATACAATTTTGAAAGAAAAATATGACAAACAACAGATTTTTGAAAGAAAAAAATATTACCATAAACACATTTTTGAAGGAAAAAATTATTACCAGCAATTCAATTTTGAATACAAAACTAGAAGACATCTTCAGTTTTCTAATATAAAAAAAATAATTAAAATCTGACTAAATCAACCTTCTCACTATAACCGAACATTAAAATAATACCTTAAAACCATAACATTTTTGACAATAAATAACCCACAAAGGTTGATATGCCGTTAAACTAAACACAAAAATCAACTTTTTCTACAACTCCCGCGAGATGTCATGCTATTTATTTTTCGCGCTGTTTTATTTTCAACTCGTGATTAGATCTTCACCGTTATTGTCATTGTTTTCTTTTTTTTTTTTTTTTGACCATTACTTCCAGTATTTCTAAAAAAACAAGAGAGGTTTTGGAAATTGTAGGAAAAATGACAGAAATTGGAGTGAGTTACGTATCGGGGTCGTAAAGATGGAGCAGGTGCGGAAATTGAACCATCTTTGTAGTAGAGTAGCAGATGTCAGAAATAGTTACGTAGTAATCCCAAGGCGCATAGGAAGAGAGAAAGATGCCTTTCTTCAGGAACAGAACAAACTCAGGAAAATGTACTTGAAAACAAAGAACTGAGTGTTAGTCTATGTAATGTTTAACCTCCTATATAGCAATGAATGCCGGACAATTTCCTCACAGATGGCGAAATGACATAAAACAACAGAGATGTTGTTCTGACGAAAGTGATTAGAAGATCAGAATCAGAGTATGTTAGAACTAAAGAGGAATTAAGAAGTACAAGAACTAAATGATAAAACAACTTCTGCTATTAGAATATGTATAATCTGATCCACCCTTAAAAAAACGAGAAAAAAAAAAGGGAAAAACTGCTGAGATTTGTTGGACATGTAATGAAAAAAGAATTCTTGGTAAATCTAACCCACGGTAAAAGCAGCAAAAGACAGCTAGTAAGCTACATGAAACTGGATGGCATAACAAGTAAATATATATACACTCAAGTACCCAAGTATAGGGTAGTTATGGATAATAAACACTATTCGTAAAGTGCTCAATACATATGCATATATATATATATATACTATAGGCATCCGCAGACAGATCTGTTTTGCTGTATTACAGCTCATCAGTATGGCTTAGACTCCGGTCGCTTATGTATATATGTATGTATATTTCAAAGAAAACGGTTGAATTCCCTTCATTTTAATATCTCGTGACTTTTCACTACACATGAAGAAATTCTAAAAACTAAAATATTCTGTTAATGTTTTGAAATGATTTGTGAGCGTCTTTGTAGTTGCCAACACTGTTTGTTTATAGATACGTAATTTAGAAGAAAGCTCATTTCGTCTTTT
>JBBBDQ010000337.1:7902500-7975000 GCA_037127315.1 Ascarosepion bandense | reverse complement strand
GAATCTGTAATGTAATAGATCCCGACTTGGCAGCTCAGATACACTCACTTTCTCACCGGCCCATTTGGATTTCTTGTGTCTCTTCTACAAATATTTTCACAAATATTCTTCTGCTCCGATGATCTTAGTTCACTGGTGCCTCCTATATATAAATTTATTCGTGCAACAAGATTAGCAACTAGTTCCCACCCTTTTACTGTGAAACCAATAAATTGTAAAAGCGCAAATTCTACTCTAACAGCTTCTTTTCTCGCACTTCCCGCCTGTGGAATTCCCTTCCGTTCACTTGCTTCCCCGAGAGCTACAATCTCCAATAATTTAAATGTAATTTCAATAGTCATCTCCTATCTCACTGACCTGAATCCTCTCTCTCTCTCATGCTCTTTTCTCCATCGACTCCACTCTCATCAGTATTCTCATCCTTCTCTTATTCACTTCCTGACATCTCCTATAACCTGTCACTCTTTGTCATAATTTTCCTCTTATGTAACCCCCTGCAAAACAGTGGCAGTAAAATGCCATGCTTGGGGCGATATGATAAAGAAAAAAAAGAAAAAGAAAAAAAAGTTTTAATTCTAAACAGAAGAAAATGCAATGAGAAATACGTCACAATAATGTATATCAATTCACAGTTAATAAAAGAAAGGATCTGTGAAAGACATTACCGCCTACGTCCTGAATAGATCTATCTTTTAAATTTGATTAAATTATTCGAAATATTGGGTAACACATCTTACATGCGCACACACTCACACACACACAAACACATACAAACATTTATACAGATATGCATACAAAGAAAGAGTTTGGATCATTAATAATGTAGCCTAGCTCCACCTATGAATTAAAATTTGATCTGGGATTTTCAGTGAATAATATTCTAATATGTAATTATTATTCACGGAATCAAATGCATTAACAAGGAATTAAGTTATGCTGAAATGTAACTACTTACTACAAAAGTGACATTTTCTCATTTGGCTACGAATTCATTGAAGCAACAAAACAAACGCATGCACACACATATAAATATATGCATGCGCGTGTGTATATGAAACTACGTGCGCACACACATACATATACATACTCGTTCACACACACACACACACACACACACACACACACACACACACACACATATATATATATATATATATATATATATATATATTTATAGAGTGGCCATAAAGATCGTGGGTACTTTAAAAAATTTATAACTTTATTTGTATTTGTGATTTTTAAAGTGCACACGAATTTTATGGACACCCTGCATATATATATATATATATATATATGTGTGTGTGTGTGTGTGTGTGTGTGTGTGTGTGTGTGTGTGTGTGAACGAGTATGTATATATATATATATATATAAACATGCAGTGTAGATATAGAAGAATCCAAAGGAGTATCCTGTACATAAAGTGGTAGGATAACTTTCTAGGAGAGATCTAAATATATATGTATATAAATGCGTATAAAGCAAGTATAAGAAAAATTAAGACAGCCACGTTTTTCCATGCTTAAGGGGAAGTATAGACCTATACCATGGAATACTGTGTCTGTCTAAATTTTTACACACACACACACACACACACATATATATATAATTCCTTAGAAAGTATATATATATATATATATATATATATATATATATATATATACGTGTATAATTCCTTAGAAATTATATATATATATATAATTTCTAAAAGGAATTATTTCTTATTATCTAATTATTATATTTTAGCAAATAGACAGTGTTTAAATAGACTTAGCTTTCTTTTTTTTCCCACGTTGTGAATTTTTTCTAACCATCTGTACACTCGAAAATGTGTCCCCTTGCAGAGTGAACAGGGGAAAACTCGGTTGTGTAATTCGCATGTTTAAATCAAGACAATCAAGGCATCTATTTAAACACGTGCATCCCAAAAAATATAAGTTTTCAGTAGTAACAACAATATATATATATATATATATATATATATATACACGTTCGATCGATATACTGCAATTACATGTCTTTGAATCCCCTGTTTCCCATCAATCGTTTTTGGTTTTATATTAATAGAACTCCATCAGTTCGGCACAATTCTGGAAGTAAAACTCACTATTTTTACATACAAAGATTTACAATCAAAGAAAACCTAACGATATTCTCAAGCGCCGATAATAAAAAAAAAATGTAGAAAATCCTTTTAAAAAATACGGTGGCGTCTGAAATCTGGTTCCTGGTTGACTACAGCGCATTCTTTCTGACCATCCTAACAATACAAACAATTACATACATGGATGAGTACACAGCTTACGCGAATGGATACGCATGTACAAAACTATCTACATGTATATTTTCCTTTGCAAAGCATATATTAGTGGAAAAATGAACACACCAATTCATGTTATTACATAGGTTTACATTCGTCTATGGCGGTTTACAAGTAATACTAGACATATATATGTAAATGGACATTAATATAGACAAAGTTAGTCTCTTTCAAACACTAGATTTCATTTCAGCCAGAGCTTTATTTCATATTATTTTAAAATATGTAATAGCACAATAAAATATTTTTTCCTTTTCTTTTGCAAAATATATCAGGTATCACTTTTAACATTTATTGAATCTGCTACGGTTCGTTCATATTTCTTTCTTTTTATCTATCTATCCATCCATCCATCTATCTATCTATCTATCTATCTATCTATCTATCTATCTATCTAATTTTTTACTGTTTTAACTTTAAATAACATGCTTCAGTATCTTTTGCTGTTCAACGATCTTTACTTGCACATTGTTTTACTTTCTCATCTTCATTGATTTTATAGTGGACTACATGTTTTCTGTTGGATAAAATAATTTTTTGTATTAATGTTCACCGGGCACAAGGCCTAAGAGCCTCTCACGGTAGGGTATTACAGTATCGTGTTGTATGAGTGTCATAAAGGCATGTAAATAAAAAAAAGGATCACGGTGAACCCTCGACGTTTAGAGGTCAAGATTATAGTGACTGGGAAAATATTCTGCCAGAAGTTGGTTCCACAAAACAACATTTCTTACGAAGAAACTGCCCGAGTTTATCCTCATTTCTTACAAATAGAACACGAAGGGAGTAAAGATAATTCGATTCTGCATACGTGGTATGACGGGCCTAAGTGTAAAGAGCAAAGCTGTTGAAACCAAGGAATATTGCTCATCAGACTACATACCATGACAATAGCGATAGATTTTCCTTTGAAGCCGTTGAAACTTGAATTGTTACTGTTGTTTTTTTTTCTTTATAATCGTATCGCCTCAAGCAAGGCATTTTAATGCTACTGTTGTGCAGTGGGTTATATATGAGGCAAGTTATGAGAAGGAGTGACAGAATAAAGGGGGTGTCAGGAAGTGGGTAGGAGAGGGATGAGAAAACTGCAGAAATGAGATGAGAGCATGAGAGAGAGGATACAAATTAATGAGATAGGAGATGACTATTGACTTTACATTTAAATTCTTAGAGATTGTAGCTGTGTAATATAACAATCTAGGCCCACCCGAGGAAGTGAGGAAGCGGGGGCGTTTTCCGGCCGTTGAAAGGAACGGATGGTTGTTTGACCTTATTTACGGCAGTAGCGGAAATGGCTACAAGAGGCAAACAGAACAGGTGTCTCTGAGAATTACGTGGGCGTGCGTAGGCGAGGCAAAAAATCGGAAGTACCGGTTTGGAGATAAAAAGACCTCGGGCACGGATTTCACGACAGAAGAGTCTGGGCAGAGAGACAGAGTCAGGCAGAGAGCCAGACCAGACCAGAGGAGCAACAGATACGACACCCCCCCCCGTCAACCCCCATTAGAAGCGCGCTCTCAATTCTCTGTCCTTGTGCCACACGGTCCATCGTCATCAATAAAAAATATTATTATATATTTTCATATACATGCTTGTTTGTTGTATGTTGCTATATAACAGCTGTCGGGGAAGCCAGTAAATGGAAGGGAATTCCACAGGCGGGAAGCGCGAGAAAACAAGCTACTGGAGTAGAGTTTGCGTTTACATCTCATTGGTTTCACAGTAAAAGGTGAGACCTAGTTGCTAATCTTGTGGCTCGAGTAAATTCATATATAGCTGGTACCAATGAGTTAAGTTAATCGGAGCAGAAGCCTTGATCTCTTAGCGAAAACATGATTTGGAATCTAAGGTTTTCGATTTTCTGACCCCCTTCTTTCTCTCTCTCTCTCTCTCTCTCTGGTCAATGAAGCTAGAGGTCATCTGAATCAGAACTGAATGAAAACTGAAATGGAATTCACCCTGCTGAATGTAAAGTTTCCCTCAACTCGGTGAGTATTTTGATGGCAGCCAATTTTGTCTCTGTTAAGCTGAATTGGCTTTTTTTTTATTTGTGTTTTATTTTCCTGAACATTTTAATTTAAAAATTAATATTTATATATGTATTTGTTTTTTGATTTTTGTCGCATATAGCGTCTGATAATTTTTAAAATGTACGTGTGTCAGTTAAGGTTTCAATTAGTGTTTACTAAGGGACATCATGACTTTCACTAAGTTAAAACTTTCGGAATTTTAAACTTTTTATCCATTTTATTTTTTATTTCTTATTATTTTTAAATTGGAGTAGATAGACCCTACTATCACCCGGTTTATACTTCTTCCTCTTTTTTTGAACGGGAGTAGAGGCTCATGCCTTTTTTCATGTTTAGGAAGGGATTCCCGGTTCTCGCCTCTCCTTGATAGTAGTGCTCTTGTAAGCTTTTTGCCCTGTATGTGGATGGTGGTGTCGTCTCTTTATTCTGAGGGTACCGAGTTGGCATTTTCCTGGTTGCTACTTCCGACTAGTAGTTAGGAGTCCGATATCTTCCGTAGCGTCTTGAGAGGCTGCTCTGATCAACAGTTGAATAATATCGTGGTATTTTGTTGTACCATGTCGCGCATGGATGGATGTCTCTGCAAGTGCTTCCAGTAGGCAACCCTGAGGCCACATTATGCTGCCGTCTGCGCCAGTTTCCTTCCTGTACATCTTGCATTTGACCACCGACTGTTACTACTACTCTAGACCACTCCTTACCGAAAAATATCAGTAATTATGACATCGCACAATATAAGAACTAAAACCAAACCAGCTAAGCATAACTCACCTAAACCTATTAACATCTCTTTTTCGGACATCCGTGGCATCCGTACCAACATTTGCAGCGTTGAATCCTTCATCAAAGTAAACTCCCCTGACATCTTAGCCCCCTGTGAAACTAACCTAGACCCCCTTCGATTCATTCCCCTGATTTCTACATCCCTGGTTACCTTCCTCTTTTTAGGAAGGACTCCATTGTCTACATGCATGGAATTGGTATTTATGTCAGCTAACATCTTCATTTAGCTAGGGTGATTTCTCTTGAATTCTCTAATCATTCCTACAGGTCTCCGTCTCTCACTACTAAGCTCGATTAGCTATCTTTTCTTTCTTAACCGCTTCCCTTCATCTCCCGACTGTTCCGGACTTGACAGCATCTCTAAAAATATAGAAAATGTCATTTCCTCTCATCCATTAGCTCATATATTTGTTTGCAAACTTTAATGCCCACCATGCCAAGTGGCTGGAAATAATGTTTATAATATTAAATGGATAAATTCCTTTGAAACTCGGTTATATAAAAAAAAACAATTATATAAAAAATTGTTGTTTCAAAATTGTTAAAACATTCCAATCTATTTTCTTTTGTTTTGCGTAAACGTGATTTGATGTTTTGCGTGACATTGTAAACAACATTGCGTTTGTTTTTGTTTCAACATTACGGGGAAAAATACTTACATTTTTTTGTTGACTAAATGAATTTAACATAAAACTAAAAATTATTTTGTTTTAATGAAATAATAAAAATAAAAACTATTACGCTCTCAGTTCAGAAATTTTCGAAGAAGATTTCAAAATGTAGACATTTAATTTTAGAGGAAAAAGTTACATTAATGCCACACGAATTACAGACAGTTGATTCCCCGTATAAAATATTTAGAGAAAAAAAAGCTTTATTTTTTTTTTTAATTTTATTTTCTGAAGAGTGAAGTATTAAATCTGAAAAAAAAGAAAAACTTAAAAAATTAAATTAACCATTGGCACTTTTTTACATATTTTGTTTTTGTTTGAAAAAACACTTTTTAAAAAAATATTTCTTTTGTTTAAAAATTACGGGGAAAAAAATTCACATTTTTTTGTTGACTAAATGAAGTTTTAAAACGTCCAAATTAAAATTAATTATAAAGGCTAATTTATTTATTTATTTTTTAATAAAAAATATTTTAGTCTCGTGTGATTTGATTTCTGTGACGTGATTTAGCAACGATCTTAGATCATAACAATCGGCTCCATTGACGAAAATGTGCGAAAGGGAAAATTGCTGAACTTAAACTCAAAAAATATGTGTTGACCTGGTTTCCCTGTACATATGTGTACCTAGAAATGGATTGAATGACGTAGCTTAAAAGATGTAGGCGTGCATAGGGAACAGTCACACATACTCACAAATTGCCTTTTATATATAGATTTATAAACTTTTACCAACATCGGTTGATTAATAACAAATTTATTATTAAAACAATGTTGAGAAATAAAATTTGACATAGTACATGCATATAAAATAATATTACATTAACTGGAATTCCAGCCACATTACTTTCGCTAGGCTCGGAATAAACACTAATACTATACAAACATGGCATCCATACATATTAAAATGACAACAATGAAAATAGGTTAACAAAACATCCCTTGAAAATGTCTAAAGAATTTAAAGAGAGCTTTCGGGACAATAGACACTACGGAAATGTTTACGCTTGCTTATTCTCCCCACTCCACGAAACGGAAAAAAATAAAAATACCAGAAAACTCAATAAAAATTTAATCAAATTTTTCTTGTCTGTCATATTCAACGAAAAATGCTGGAAAAAATATTTTCTGCCTAAATATACATTATTGTATCAGTCACGTTTAGGCGATCATGTCTCGAAAGAGATATGACTGACAGGGCAGAAGATTATCTCGCCGTAGGTTGCCATTACTTTCTGCAGTAGACTGGTTGCCGACCAAGGCTTTAGATCCCAATCTCTCCTGTTATTTAACCCACAACTGGAAGGAAGAGACGGATCAATGCCTTTCCCAAGGGTGTTTGCACGTAAGTGAATGCAAGATATTCAACTGGAATTCGAACTTGGCTCCCCAATTTCTCGTTCCGAGCCGATATCCACTGCACCAAAACGATATGACTGTATACGAGTATCTTTCTGAATATGTCTCTCTCGCCATATATCGTCAATGTTTATCTTTTTGTGCGAATACATCTGACTCCTGATGTAATCTCTCAATTGTTTGAATACAGTTCTGCTTTAACTTTTGAGAATATCAGAAGCAAACCCCATCGTCGTATTACTTAAAAACTATACATTTTTTTTGCCTCAGGATGTTCTGTCTCCATTTTATGTTTCAATATCACCACCCTAACATTCTCTGCAATAAAAAAAATCATACTAGAGAAAAAGGAAAAGATACGAAAGAAGAGGCTTTTTCAGCTGAGAACGACTCCTTTACCTGTCTCCCTGATGATCTGCTTTCACTGTTGGCTTCGTCTGACATTCATGGTACGAGAGAACGGCCCAGGAAACTTACTATTCTCTTTGAGGTTATCCCCGTGTCTGCTCCTAAACCCCTACAATGGTTTCATGCTCTCCCTTAAAATAAAGAAGAAACATATTAAAAATGGTTTGTGGATAGCTAGACAGGACTTCGTAGAGATAGGATTAGAAACGATATATATTGAATAGGTATGAAAAAAAAGACCGACACATGACGATTAAAAAGAAAAGAGTACTTTTTAAGCAATGTATTTATTGATGTACGTTAGTGTAAACATGTTTACGTAAAGAAAACACACAAAGACGTATATATATATATATATATATATATATATATATATATATATATATATATATTTGTAATGAATTATTTTGAACATTATTTTTACCGATACTCGTATTTAAGTAGATATTCTGTTTTTAATTAAACAGTATTTTATATTTATATCTACCGGCCTGATTATTTTATGATAAATTTTTATTACGAAAATGTGTGCTATCCAGCAGGATTCTAACCTGCGACCCCTATTTACATAGAGGAAGCTACCATTTGATCTGGTAATGTCTTAACCACTCGACCATGAATAGCCTCTTGATCAGACGAGGTTTTTATCATGCTTATATAACACAATTTTCGACCTACCGTAAACAAACCATATCTGCTCTGAAATAGCAGACATTTTCGTAATAAAAATTTATCGTAAAATAATCAGGCCGGTAGATATAAATATAAAATACTGTTTAATTAAAAACAGAATATCTACTTAAATACGAGTATCGCTAAAAATAATGTTCAAAATAATTCATTACAAATTGTCGGTTGCTTATAACCAAGTTTCGTTAAAATTCGTTAATTTCCGTAACATGTTTACATTTGTTGACATTACGATACATTTAAAAAGTTTAGTACAAATCGTTGTGCATTCCTAATTTTAAATTATTTTAAATTTTCTTAATATGGTAATTTCTATGTGTAAATTAAAAGTTACTGTGTTTCAGAGCTTCTTCCCTTTACAGGAAAAAAATTGTACAATTATGTCACTTGTGATCGCCATACACTTATCTCTAATCTGACAACCTGTCAAAACATTTGATATACAGCGGGCAAGTGAAAGAATTCAATTCTGTGATTAAGAAATAGTTTTATTCTAAATTTCATGCTATAAATAAGTAATACTTGTGTAAATCAAAAAAATAATAATAAATTTTCTAATTTTTGCAAATAATGTGTCACAGATGTATATTTTATTTTTGAAAAAATTTTTAAACCGAAAATTAACTTTTGTTTACAAATCTGTCGATCGCTCAAAAATGTCCAAAAATTGAAAAATTAAAAAAAAACATCTCAAGTTTTATATTCCAATCAATATAATTACTGTTCGAAATACACCAGAGTATCTTGCTTACTGGAAATAGTAAATGCAATTATTTAATAAAGTTTCAAGAAGACTTTTTTATTTTTAAAAATTCAATTTAAAATTTAAATATCGAAAATGAGTGGAGGTACCTATTTTTATCATTAAAATTTATATTATGGGTAAGTGAATGGTAAAATGGAAATCAATTCTATGTAACGTTTTATTCTTTAAAAGACTTCATCAGATTAAAATATTATTATTGATAAAATTATATATATGTTGGTGTATATATGTCAAAATGTCGGTCAAAATTTTGCTATGAAAGGCTGAAGATGTAGAGACGCAAATTTTTCAATTTTAAATTACTGGCCTTTGAATAATCACTAATTTAGTCGTTCATCGTAACCAAGATTTTGACTTTAAGAATAAAATTAATTTACTAAGACCAAAATATATAGCAAGCGCACTAATTTCTGAGTTTTTCTTTGCAAAATTTTGTTTAGATTCTTACATTATCTTACCTTTCTTAAAACATTTTTCAATCGTGGCATTAGGGGATATTTAAAATCAACAGCAAACATAACAAATTCGTTTGGAATCTAATTGCAATCAGCTTTGCTGTTTCGTCTAGACGAGTCGGACGTTAGAAATTCAAAAATATAATTAAAGAAATTTCTATAGCATATTTTCCCAATTTATATTATAATTATTTTCAAATGATTAAGAGAATAAGTGAAATTTCTAAGAAATTTAAAGTTGAAAATTGCTTCTGTCTTCCTAAGTAATCTGTGTACCTTGTGTGCTATATTTCCACCTGAACTGGAAATCGCGTTGTTCTTTAAGTTAAAAAATTTAAATGGCATTGCTCTAACAAAAATCTACGATGTTTCATTTTTGCTGTGCTACGGTGAGAAAAAACTTAATCAGAAATCAGATCATTATCATATAGATTATACATTCCGGGCCATAATTATTAGGCCACTTCAGTTTTTTTAAAAGAAATGACGTATTTCATACTAATTTAAGTGTTTATTGATAAGTGGATAATTCTAAATGAAAATAGAATATTTCATTTGCTATTATTACTTTGCAAATCTTTACAAGTCATGGAAGCAAAGATGAACTCGTCCGTATCACCCTAATTTTTCTTCATTCTTTCGTTGATGAAACTGCAATATAGGCAATTATTAAATATTTATGAATTCATTTCATGCGCATATTATTGTGCAGTATTAACAAAAGAATCCTTCTATTTTTATTTATAATTATTCACTTGGCAAAAAATACTAAAAAATAGTACGAAATACATTGTTTTTTAAAACACTGGAGTGTCCTGATATTTATGGCCGGTAGTGTACATATATTCTTTTTGTACGAAAGCTCACAATAAATTACAGGTGTTACTGAAGCTAGAGGTTACTGAATGAATTGTGTGGTATGAATGTGAGAGGAAGAAATAAAAATGAGTCAAAATAAATGTCGGATATATAACGTTTGACTGTAGACGAAGAAGGTAAAATTTTAAGGATCAGTAATCATCGTTGTGGAGCATTGGATATCGGCTCGGAACGAGAAACCGGGGAGCCGAGTTCGAATTCCAGCCGAATTCATTGCATTCACTTACGCGCAAATACCCTTGGGAAAGGTATTAATCCGTCTATTCCTTCCAGTTATGGATTAAATAACAGGACAGATTGGGTTCTATAGCCTTGGTCGGCAACCAGTCTACCGCAGAGAGCAATGGCAACCTACTGCGGGATAATCTTCTGCCCCGTCAGTCATGTCTCTTTCGAGATATGATCGCCCAAGTGTGTATCACGTATGGCACTTAACTGACTGAATCATAGTCTACTCCCACATATTATGGTTCTTAATAAATAGCTTTCTGAGCCGAACTTTTCTCTTGTCAATACTGTTGTATATCAATAAACAGACAAACACGGGTATATATAAAAATATATCAAGTGATATTTTTATTAATGAACGATGGACCGTGTAGCCTAGGGAATAGAGTGGAAGCGCGCTTCTAAGGGTTGACGGGGGGGTCGTCTGTTGCTCCTCTACTCTGGTCTGGCTCTCTCGTCTGCCTCTGTCTCTCTGCCTGAAATCCGTGCGCCGCTGTCTTTTTTATAATCTCCAAACCGGTACTTCCGGATTTTGCCTCTCCCACGCACGCCCACGTAATTCTCAGAGACACCTGTTCTGTTTGCCTCTTGTAGCCATTTCCGCTACTGCCGGAAATAAGGTCAAACAAACATCCGTTCCTTTCAACGACCGGAAACGCCCCCGCTTGCTCAGCTTCCTCGGGTGGGGCGGGATTGTTATATTACAATACGAAAGGAGTCAGGACGATTCGAACCTGTGTACAGGGCATAACACTTGTTAAGTATAAAATTCTGAACTAGTGAAACAAAAGAATGTCGCATCTCTGAACATTTACGATGGAAATACCGGTAGATTGGCAATAGATTTGCGGTGTTTCATCATTGGGATAGGGATTGAAGGTTTGAAATAACCCATCACCAACAAGTCTGCGTCGAAGCTGTTTGATCTCTATGAAAGGTGCAACGTGAGCATGGAACAGTTCCAGCAATAATCCTTTCTTGCTTGATTTGACTCTTGTAACGATAGAACGAGATACTTTCTGGAACAGCAGAAGGAATTGGCCATTTTTTCGATCATCGTTAGTAATGAAACGTATATATAAGTTCCATTTAGAACTATGAATTTAAAACATGACGTCTAAAAGGATCATTATTTAGCCTGGTTAAACTAACTTATAAATGTACAGATCTTTTCCATCGTGCCTATATTTTTGCCAGTGTACGGTATTGATACATTTTATCCTTGATAAATATCTCGCCTTGTAAGACGCAAAAAAGAGACCCGGTAGGTAACTGTGAAGTCCAATCAATCTACATTCTTTTACTTACACATATATATTCGTGTATCTCCATGCATACAATCGATTGGATATTCAGTAAAGAGCAACAATTCCAAGTCTAGGAATTTTTCCATGAGGTAAATAAGAAATGTGAGTTGTGGTGCAGTGGATATAGGCTCGGAACGACAACTCGAAGAGACGAGTTCAAATTCCAGTTAAATTCCTTGTATCACTTACATGCAAATACCCTTGGAAATGTATTAATCCGTCTTTTCCCTCCAGTTATGAGTTAAATAACAGGACAGATTGGGTTCTATAGCCTTGTTCGGCAAACAGTCTTCTGCAGAATGGAATGGCAACCTACTACGGGGTAATCTTCTGCCCAGTCCCTCATATCTCCTTCGAGACATGATCGCCCAAGCGTGTATCACGGATGACACTTAATTGTCTTAACTGACTGAAACTAAGTTACAAATGTACAGATCTTTTCCTTCATGCCTATATTTTTGCCAGTGTACGGTATTGATATATTTTATCCTTGATAAATATCTCACCTTGTAAGATGCCAAAAAGAGGCCCGTTAGGTAGTTGTGAAGTCTTATCAAGGAGCTAACATCTACATTCTTTTACTTACACAGATATATTCGTGTATCTCCATGAGTACATTCGATTGGATATTCAATAAAGAACAAGAATTCCAAGTCTAGAATTTTTTCCATGTGGTAAAAAAAAAGTTAAATTTTATTGACATTCTATGCAGTTTTTAATATGGCTGACATTCGTCGACAGGCAATAAACATGAGACAGATGTGTCCGCTGTTGGCGGGAGGCAATGTTGACACAAGAAGGCAGTACATTAAATTGTTAAGAAGGTAGTTAAAAAACGAATATATATATATATATATACATCTTCATATTTTAAGCAAGTGTTAAACGTAAGAAACAACATAATCTTATATATTTTCCTTATAATTTTTTCATATTTTCTGATTAGACTTTTTATTTCCGGATTATATTTGTATAAAAATTGTCCAAAAGTTATCCTAATACTTACGAAACGTCATCGTTCATCATCAGGGACTAAAAAATCATCAGTTTAAAAATCAAATATTGCCTTGAGGCAGGAAAAGTGTTACAACATTTTAAAAGAAAAATAATAAACGCGATGAAGAATTTTTAAATTCAAAGGCAGTAATAATGTAAGCAACATGCACACGTGAAGATAAGATAAAAGAAAAGATGCTGCCAAAATATACGTACTTTATATTCATATTTGTGTACATTTATATGCAAACATATACACATCTATAGTTTTCTCTATAAGCAAATGATTTAGTCTGTATAAATGTGTGTCTGTATAAATGGATGTGCGTTGTGGTACAGTGGATATTGGCTCGGAACGAGAAATCGGGGAGCCGAGTTCGAATTCCAGTTGAATCCATTGTATTCACTTACGCGCAAATACCCTTGGGAAAGGTATTAATCCGTCTATTCCTTCCAGTTATGGGTTAAATAGCAGGACAGATTGGGTTCTATAGCATTGGTCAGCAACCAGTCTACCGCAGAAAGCAATGGCAACCTACTGCGGGATAATCTTCTGCCCAGTCAGTCATGTCTTTTTCGAGACATGATCGCCCAAGCGTGTATCACGTATGGCACTTAACTGACTAACTGAAATGTGTGAGCATATATAAAATATTTTTAAACTCATATGAAATAATGTGCATTTTCATATATTTGAGGTTTTTGCACATGAAGACATAAAATCCAATACTCACATAAGTGTGTGTCTGCGTGCGTTTGTGTGTGTCTGTGTGTGAGTGTGTATGTGTGCACGTGGATGAAACTACAAAATGCCAATAGACTTCCGTTATTTAATTTAGATTAAAACTATCTTCACCCTCCGTAAACAAAAAAAAATTACTCTGTTAAAATATATTCCAACAGGACTTAGTCCCCCAAACAGAAGGAATTACGGGTAAGAACCTTGTGTTGCGACAAAAATTCATATATAAGAGCTTTTCAATCAAATTAGCATTCAAAACGTTTTATTCTCATTAGTAACTTGCTGTACACATCTATTTTTAAGTATTATATCTGTTTCTTGTTTTTCATGTGTTTATATGCGAAGTGGTATCGAAGAGTTCCCTAATTGTACGCGCCATAATCATACAATTCAGCAGTGATACCTGCACACGTAATTCTGATTGGTGCCTAGACTTCATACTATTTACTTGTGTCCAATTATGCGTGTTTGTCGAACGTTGTATTTGAAACCTTTACGATAGCTGACAACGTCGAGCAACGTCTTTGAATCAAACTTTGCATAAATCTCGATAAATCTGCTACAAACGACATCGAAATGTTTCCATAAGAACCTCTGTTGTACAATCCATTATCTTTCCCACCTGACTGGAATCCGTTATTAAATCTAACAGAAAAAAACAATTTAAGAATTCTTCAATACAAACTCAGACAACACACTTGTGAAACGCAAACCAAGTTTTAAAATTACATTAAGGGCGAATATTTATTTATGATCTTTACATTTAGAAGCTGGAAAACTGAATTTTAAAAATTATAAATATTTATATACACGTTCTCTAATAAAACATCCAACTGAAACTTTGCATTGAATAGGGAATTTTTTTATAGGCTGAGATACTCAGAACTATAGTGTGACGTTAGCCAGTATCCAATTCTGCACACTGGCAATGATTTTATAAACTTATAAATTTATATTAAATATTGATTTCTGGTAATATTGCATCAGTCTGTCACGGAGCTGCAACCCATGTACAAAGCACATACGATATAAATAAGGGTCTAGAATAGTGGCTTTAACATTTTTCGTAGTTCACACTTTTCCGATATTTCCAAGGGCCGAAGTTCCCTATGTTGGAATTTCACAGAACAAGGGCCGAAGTTCCCTATGTTGGAATTTCACAGAACAAGGGCCGAAGTTCCCTATGTTAGAATTTCACAGAACAATGGAGCAAAGTTACTACAACAGAATTAACTCCAATTGTTTAATTTTATTTTATTTATTTTTTTTAGATCATATCAGCGCCGATCACCGGATGTAACCTGTGGAGAGAAAAACCAAGTGGGAGACAACATGGAAGAAGCTGGACTTTGCCTTGCGGGTGTTTGCTTTATTCATATATGGATCGAAATATTTAAAATGTGACTGAAAATGTAAATCAGTCATTTAAGTGCCATACGTGATACACGCTTGGGCGATCATGTCTCGAAAGAGACATGACTGACTGGGTAGAAGATTATCCGGCAGTAGGTTGCCATTGCTTTCTGCGGTAGACTGGTTGCCGACCAAGGCTATAGAACCCAATCTGACCTGCTATTTAACCCATAACTGGAAGGAAGAGACGGATTCATACCTTCCCCAAGGGTATTTGCGCGGAAGTGAAGGCAATGAATTCAGCTGGAATTCGAACTCGGCTCCCCGATTTCTCGTTCCGAGCCGCTACCCAATGCACCACAACGCACATCCGAAAATGTAAATACAGAGACAAAATAAGTAATAGAATTCTATTAATGTATTCATTTATTATTTGTCTCTGAAAATGTAAATACAGAGACAAAAAGATAAATAAATACAATTCTATTACTTATACCTGTCAGGATCAGTCAGTTAAGTGCCATATGTGATACACGCTTGGGCGATCATGTCTCGAAAAAGACATGAGTGACTGGGCATAAGATTATCCTGCAGTAGGTTGCCATTGCTTTCTGCGGTAGACTGGTTGCCGAACAAGGCTACAGAACCCAATCTATCCTATTATTTAACCCATAACTGGAAGGAATAGACGGATTAATACCTTTCCCAAGGGTATTTGCGCGTAAGTGAATGCAATGAATTCGGCTGGAATTCGAACTCGGCTCTCCGCTTTCTCGTTCCAAGCCGATATCCAATGCACCACAACGCACATCCTATCAGAATACAAAATCTAAATGAAATGTTACATTTATAGCGCCTCGAACGTTTACTACCGATTTGAGAGTTCATAGTGTACTCGAAAGTGCGTCACCACCCACGTTGAGCGTTGAAAATCATTAGTCTGAAGCTAGTAGCTTGATCTTAAGTTGCTGCTAGTTTTATGACAGTTAAAGAGCGAACTGGAAGCAACAAAGATGTGGTTTTACAGAAAGACGCTGAGAATAACATATATACCGAAACTTATATTTATTACCAGAAAGTGACAGCTTAAATTTTAAGGACACACAATGAAGAAGGTGGTTCGGAGAATTTAACACTCCCAGGACATATTGGAGACAAGATTGGATGAAGAAAACTGCAAGTAACCTTCATAATTATCTTGTTTAAAAGGATTACAAAAAAGGACTACGAGGGATAATGAGTGACAAATAATAGGAAGTTATGGAGAGCTACGATCTCCAACGTCTTAAAAGGATACGACATAACTATAATGATAATAATAGTCTTGATAAATACTTTCATTTTCACTGTGTAAAGTGAACAGAATTTGTTCGAAACAAAGAGTGCTGAAATATGGCATTGTATGGAGGTGTGTTGTCGTGTAGTGGTTATTGGCTCGGAACGAGAAGTCGGATAGCCGAGTTCGAATTCCAGAAGAATTCCTTGCATTCACTTACATTCACTTACGCACAAATACTCTTAGGAAAGGTATTAATCCGTTGCTTGCTTCCTGTTATGCGTTAAATAACAAGACAGACTGGGTTCTATAACCTTGGCTGGAAACCAATCTACCGCAGAAAGTAATGGCATAATCTTCTGCCCAGTCAGTCATGTATCTTTCGGGACATGATCGCCCAAGCGTGTATCACGTATGGCACTTGACTGACTGAATATAATAGTTGGAAACATGATTAAGACTTCTACTGTGCATAAAGTTGGGGGATCAGTTTTATATTGTTAAGAAGTTATAAACTGATCCCCCACTAATTATTATTTATTCTTCCTCCTCTAGCTATGAGTCAAATAACAGGACAGATTGGGTTCTATAGCCTTGGTTGGCAACCAGTCTACCGCAGAAAGTAATGGCAACCTACTGTGGGATAATCTTCTGCCCAGTCAGTCATGTCTCTTTCAAGACATGATCACCCAAATTCGTTTCATTCACTTCCGTACAAAAACCCTTGGAAAAGGTATTAATCTAAGTTTTCTCCTTCCCACAATGAGTAAATAGCAGGAGAGATTGAGTTCTAAAACTGTGGTTGGCAAAAAGTCTACCGCAAAAAACTTTACGGGAAAAAATTTCTGTCTAGTCTATTGAGACATGATGGCCCACGCGTGTATCACGTAATCAATGCCATACAGTCAGTCAGTTAACAATAACTGACTATATGGCATTGAATGCCGGCTTGTTTTCTCACAGATAAAGAACATATTTGAGACGACTGAGGTGTGATATCGCAGAAGGATACTGGGTATTCTACGCACTGTGCATAGAAGTTTTAAGGAAATTGAAAACAAAGAGGATACTTTTACTCAGTACCAGAAAGGAACAGTTGAAATTTGAATCTGAGACTCCCATGACATATTGAAAGGAATAGAGAACAGTGCTGAAAACTCATATATTCTGGTTTAGTGAACGAAATGGAACAAGCGAAACAAATGTAAATAATAAGAATGAATATTTAATGACATTAGCATAGAAAAGCAAATGAGAACAATGTACTACGTGCACTGAATAAAGGGTTCCGTTCAAAATGTTGAGAATCTGACTGAATATAAGAGATATCTGAAGAAGGCCAGAGTGTATGGCAATTGAAACGCTGCCAGTACAACAACCAATATATACCAAACTAAATTTATTAACATAGTACATAATTAATTGTCCTTAATGTCTGACCACTGAGAATCAATTATTTCCGGAGGATAAAGCCATTTTAGGTACTACTACAAACAGGAAACATATCAGCGGTGAGTTCAATCCTGAGGTAGTTCCGAAAAGTTACAGACTTTGTTTCAGTGAAAACAACTTAAAAGTTATATATATATATATATCGCAAAATAGACTAGAGAAGATTAATTGATTAATAACACCCCCCACACATAAGCACTCTGGAAGAATGATAGACTTTGAAAAAAGGGTAGCAACTATAGTATCTATGTATCGTTCATTCAGTAATGAATTAGAACACTCTAACTACTGGCGTATGTATACATAGTATATCACACGCTAAAAGTCTGTCTCCGTCTGCCTAGAGCTCAGAGGTAGAATCGCCGACTGACGCCTATTCGGTTTCAATCCTGGGTAATAGTAATCGGACGTCTAACCTTACTGATGAGCTGTAATACAGATCTGTCTGCGGATGACTATATATATATATATATATATATATATATATATATATATATATATATAGATAGATAGATAGTTTTGGTCATAATTAAATTAGACAAGTACTCAGTTGTGTTAAAAAGTATTAAATATATTTAAATTGTAAAACTTCAACTCATTTCCAAATGAAATATATATATATATATATATATATATATATATATATATATATATATATGTGTGTGTGTGTGTGTGTGACAAGAGACAAACTCATTTTACTTATATATATATATTTCTAATCAGGAAATGTGGTTCTACAGAAGGATTCTGAGAATACCTTGAACTGAATATTCAAACAACGAGGAAGTTTTGAAGAAACTAGAAACATATAAGACGCTTATGCTAGATATTCGAAAAAAACAATTGAATTTTTTAGTCAAATAATGTGGAAAGAGAGCTTGGAAAATTTGATACACGTAGGGCATATTGAATATTGAATGCAAGAGAGAGAGAGAGAGCGGAAAACAGTACACAACCCACCTAACGAGCCTCTGTAAAAGGATGACAGAACAGGGTTTAGGACAGAACAGGGTTTAGGAGAGATAGTATAAAGAAACATTTACTAAGTTTTACAAAAGGGAGAGAAATTGTAGAGAGACTTGATCGGCAACGTTCTGAAGGGTTATGGCACATGAAAGAATATATTCAATCAGATTTTAAGAAATGGATCGGACCGATAACTTTTTAACACCCTCATATATATTGTGAGGTCTGTTTTCATCATCATTAGAAGACTAAGAACATAAATGACAATTTGTATCTATCTGTTGTTAATATTCATGCAGTTTTAATATCTATCTATCTATCTATCTATCTATCTATCTATCTATCTATCTATCTATGTCGAGTGTATTATGGGATTTCAGTAGCCGTTCAAAAATTGCACAAGCCTCACTGTACTTACCCTTCTGGAGACGCATCAACCCTCTCTCGAATGAGAGGTACTATTTACTGGATACTCTCATGGCGTTCGACCCTAATATTTATTTGAAAACTCTCGCTGTGCCAGATAATTCCTCAAACTAATGGGGAAAAAGGCGTTTATTTTAAACCAAAAATATTTATTTTTTTAACATAATCTTTTTTCCGTATATGTGATCTAATAGAACAAATATTATACAATGATAAATTCAAATCAAAGTATAGCTAAAAATTCACCTTTCAGTGAAAGGATATATTGATTGAAACTGATAGCTTCTAGTAATAAATTATGAAAAAAATGATTTGATAAGGCAAAATCATGGTACAGTGATATTTCAGAAAGAATTACAAAACATAAATAAAATGTCAATAAGTGTTTGTGTGTATGTGAGTAGGGATTACAAGAATACTTTTAATTGTAGAAGACATATGAAATGACACTGTAGCTATTATCGAGTGCAGTTACTTTCTCAGATCTTAAGCATTTTCTAAAGCTTACAGTCATAACAAGGCATTAAAATTGCGCGCTTATCTCAACATAAGATAACAGGAAAGTAGAGTAAACCTACTTGTTAAAAATTACCTTTTAACACTAGTATTACATAATCACTTACGATACTAAGATAAAACCATCTTTACTTGTTATGTATTATATGAAGAGAGTTTAAAGTATGATACTATAAATGTCACCAGCTGAAGATATACTTTCACAATATAATGGCAATCAGTCAATTAAGTGTCATGCGTGAAACACGGTTGGGGGATGGAAAGAGACATGACTGACTGGGCAGAAGATCATCCCGCAGTAGGTTGCCATTGCTTTCTGCGGTAGACTGGTTGCCAGCCAAGTCTATAAAACCCAATCTGTCATATTATTTAACCCATAACTGCAGGGAAGTGACTGATTAATACCCTTTCCCAAGGGTATTTGTGCGTAAGTGAATGCAAGGAGTTCAACTGGAGTTCGAACTCGGCTCATCGATTTGCAGTTCCAAGTCGATATTCACTGCACCACAGAGCAGATAATGACAATACAAATTACAAAATCAAAATCTGATCCCAGACTTTTTCAAAACACTTTTTAATTTTCTTTTGCTTTTTTAATTGAGAAATAAATTAATAAAACACGATATAATATCGCCAGAAGAAGACATTCGCTTAACGTACGGCAAAATCGCTTTTTAGTGTTTTGAAGTCAATAAAATGCTCCTCGACGAGACAATGAATTTTAATAATCTTTTAAAGAGAAAGATTAACGAATGTATAAAGGTACAAGATATTTTTATAAGTATTATAAGACGTATTAAGTATTATAAGTATTATAAGACGTATTTAGACGTATTTTTTTTATAAATATTATAAGACGTGTTAAGTATTATAAGTATTATAAGACGTATTAAGATGTATTTTTATAAATATTATAAGACGTATTAAGTATTATAAGTATTATAAGACGTATTAAGACGTATTTTTTTTATAAATATTATAAGACGTATTAAGTATTATGAGCATTATAAGACATATTAAGATGTATTTTTTATAAATATTATAAGACGTATTAAGTATTATAAGTATTATAAGACGTATTAAGACGTATTTTTTTTATAAAGATTATAAGACGTATTAAGTATTATAAGTATTATAAGACGTATTAAGACGTATTTTTTTTATAAATATTATAAGACATATTAAGTATTATAAGCATTATAAGACATATTAAGATGTATTTTTTTATAAATATTATAAGACGTATTAAGTATTATAAGTATTATAAGACGTATTAAGAGGTATTTTTTAATATATATTATAAGACGTATTAACTATTATGAGTATTATAAGACGTATTAAGATGTATTTTTTATAAATATTATAAGACGTATTAAGTATAATAAGTATTATAAGACGTATTAAAACGTATTTTTTATAAATATTATAAGACGTATTAAGTATTATAAGTATTATAAGACGCATTAAGAGGTATTTTTTTATAAATATTATAAGACATATTAAGTATTATAAGTATTATAAGACGTATTAAGAGGTATTTTTTTAATAAATATTATAAGACGTATTAAGTATTATAAGTATTATAAGACGTATTAAGAGGTATTTTTTTTATAAATATTATAAGACGTATTAAGCATTATAAGTATTATAAGACGTATTAAGACGTATTTTTTTATAAATATTTTAAGACGTATTAAGTATTATAAGTATTATAAGACGTATTAAGAGGTATTTTTTTTATAAATATTATAAGACGTATTAAGTATTATAAGTATTATAAGACGTATTAAGACGTATTTTTTTATAAATATTATAAGACGAATTAAGTATTATAAGTAGTATAAGACGTATTAGGAGGTATTTTTTTATAAATATTATAAGACGTATTAAGTATTGTAAGTATTATAAGACGTATTAAGACGTATTTTTTATAAATATTATAAGACGCATTAAGTATTATGAGACGTATTAAGACGTATTTTTATAAAAATTATAAGACGTATTAAGTATTATAAGACGTATTAAGAGGTATTTTTTATAAATATTATAAGACGTATTAAGTATTATAAGTATTATAAGACGTATTAAGACGTATTTTTTATAAATATTATAAGACGTATTAAGTATTATAAGACGTATTAAGACGTATTTTTATAAATATTATAAGACGCATTAAGTATTATACGTATTATAAGACGTATTAAGACGTATTTTTTATAAATATTATAAGACGTATTAAGTATTATAAGTATTATAAGACGTATTAAGACGTATTTTTTATAAATATTATAAGACGTATCAAGTATTATAAGTATTATAAGACGTATTAAGACGTATTTTTTATAAATATTATAAGACGTATTAAGTATTATAAGACGTATTAAGACGTATTTTTTATAAATATGATAAGACGTATTAAGTATTATAAGAATTATAAGACGTATTAAGACGTATTTTTTTATAAATATTATAAGACGTATTAAGTATTATAAGTATTATAAGACGTATAAGTATTTATAAGACGTGGGTGGAGTATCACCCGGTTCACACTCCTCTCACGTCTATTGAGCAGGTGTAGAGGCTCATCCCTTGTTCCCTGTTTAGGATGTGGTTCCTGGCTTTCTCTTTTCCAATCTTTTCATTCTTACGTAGCCCCCTGCGCTTCAGTGGCATTACCGCCTTGCTTGGCGTGATATGATTAAAAAAATAGAGAGTAAATGCGTTTTTTTTTTGTCTTTTCACCCCAAGCATGGCAATAGTGGTACTAATGCGCAGATGGCTACATAAAAGCAGGTTGAAAGGTTATATGGGAGGAGTGCGAAAGGAAAAATGAATCGGTTACAGGGGGAGTGTCAGAGAAAGGGCAAGAGAAGGATGAGAATACTGGTGTGAAGTGAGTTGCGAGAGAATAGAGTGAAAAGGGAGAACAACAAGATACAGGGAGTGTTGGGAAAAGGATAAAAGAAGGGGACCAGAAATGGCAATTGACATTGCATTTAAATTCCTGGAGCTATCAGGGAAACACATATATGGATGGAAGTTCCACGGGCATTGTTGCCTGTCTGGTTGTTCTAGTAAATTCTTGTAAACAGAGCAACAGCGAGCTAAGCTCGTCAAAGCAGAAGCCTTGAAAATATTGAGAGAGAGAGAGAGAGAGAGAGAGAGAGAGAGATATTCCTCTCTGGATCCTGAAGATAATTGCAAACAAAAATCGAAGAAACCTTCCACATTTTCCCCGGCTTCGTTGATGCAAATGTCTTAATCCAAACCGTTCAAAATCGAACTTGTGATGCCATTTTACTATGTTGCCTGATAATTTAGTTCTTAATACTTAATTAATGCTACACTAAGAATTATTTGTCTAGTAGTACCTGACTTAAAAAGCACTGATAGCCCGTTCGCTCGCACCCATTCACAAGATACGCCAGTCTCTGTTAGGTCAGTAATTTACTAAGCAGAACTTCGATATGGAAGAATGCCACAATTATGAAGTTCAAACGCACTCAGTCAGTTAAGGGCCATACGTGATACACGCTTGTCTCTTTCGATCTAAGACTGATTAGTTAGAAGAATTTCCATAGCAGTTTCCCGTTTCTTTCTGCAATAGACTAGTTGCCAACCAAGGCCATAGAACCCCATCTATTCTGCTATTAACCCTTAACAAGAGGGAGAAAAGATAGATTATTATGATTTCCATGTTTATTTGCGTGTAAGTGTAGCAGGGGCGATGTCACCCCTGAAATGTTAATAGTGGTGAGGAAGGACGATGTGCTGTAAACCAGAAAAACCCCAAGTGAAAAGGAGGCATCTTGGAATAACCAAAATATTGCTAAACTGTAAAGACTTTGAAATGTTAATATACAGAAAGTTAATTTAAAAATACAATCTTTTTGTAAGTATAAAAAGGATATCAGATTACAAATGGAAAATTACTAGAACAGTAATAATTTAGAACTTTTAAAGAGAAATGGATTTTGACACTATAAGAATCGAGGTTAAAATTACGGATGTTTTGATCTAGAAGATGTTTTAAACGAGAATCTCTAGTTTACAAAAGAACGGCAGAATAATTAATAGCAAGAGGATAAAACAATACCGTTTTGTTGCGAACCTTGAAGAGTAATCGATGAAAAAGTAAATTGTTTGTTCTCGGAGGAGTGAGGTTGTTCTTTGGTAGTATGTCAGAACGTTCACGCTAGAAAGACAGATATTTCACAAGTGGAGCACATGAAGCCGGTTTTCTGAATAAAAGAGAGGAGCAAAACGAAGACCGGGCGAGTAGGAGTTGGGGTTCGACTGTCTTCGAGTGCAGTCGAACTGAATTGAGAGATATTAGCGATTGAAAGGAAGCGTCTGCAGTGTATTGCTGATGCTGAGTGTGAAGAAGCGAAATACCGCCACTAACATCTAAATACCGCTACTCCTACTACCACTAGTACTATTTCTACTACTGAGAATGCGGGAACGTCGAAGGTTGTAGTAGTTGCAGTAAGAAGAGCCCAAAAAAAAATGTTAAGCGAAAGCCACATCTCTCCTTTACGGAAATTATTCGATGTATTTGTTTTATTTGTTTATTTTTCATATACAAGTGATATTGAACAAGAATTGTTTCTATGTGTTTGTTTTTCATATATATATATATATATATATATATATATATAAACTTTTGTCCTTCAAAAATTGCATCGACTTCGTTATATTTATTTTTCTGTTAACCCGATACTCACCCAACGAACACGCAGGTGGACTAACGGGTGCTTCCGGGTTTCTATGATCTGATGGGATATGCGTTGTGGTACTGTGGATATCGACTCGGAACGACAAATCGGGAATCCGAGTTCGAATTCCATTTAAATTCCTTACATTCACTTGCGCACAAAGAAACGAAATAATCCATCGCTTTCCTCTAGTTATGAGTTAAATACCAGGACAGATTGGGCACTATAGCATTGGTCGGCAACCAGTCTACCGCAGAAAGCAATGGCAACCTACTGCGGGATAATCATCTTGACCATTCAGTCATGTCTCGAAAGAGACATGAACGCCCAAAGCGTG
The DNA here is from genome assembly GCA_037127315.1 of Ascarosepion bandense. Classification (NCBI taxonomy): domain Eukaryota; kingdom Metazoa; phylum Mollusca; class Cephalopoda; order Sepiida; family Sepiidae; genus Ascarosepion; species Ascarosepion bandense. The sequence goes on along the minus strand of JBBBDQ010000337.1, from coordinate 7,950,325 downwards.
TATCATGTATAGCACTTAACTGACTGATGATCTGCTCTCCGGGATCAAAACAATCACAACGTGGCTGGAAGGTGGCATCGGATTGACATTGGGAACCGGAAACTTGTGTCTAACCTGTAATACTTACTTATAATGGCCGGTCGATAGGAGTGCGTCCGTGCAGTAGGGTGAGGATACGGTGTTACATAAGTAAATGCAACGAATTCAACTGGAATTCGAACTCTGCTCTCCGATTTCTCATTCCAAGCCAATATCTATTGCACCACAACAAGCTAGACAATCTTGCTAATCAGTAAACCATTCGAAGTATCTATATTTGATAAGTATGATTCAAACCTGTATCATTATATCTGGTGTATTGCGAGCACTTACAGAGTTATTAATATTTATTAAATTATTAAATGTCAGTCAGTTAAGTGCCGTACGTGATACACGCTTCGGCGATCATGTATCGAATGAGACATGACTCACTGGCGGAAGATTATCCCACAGTAGGTTGCCAGTATTTTCTGCGGGAGACTGGTTGACAGCCAATGCTATAGAACCCAATCTGTCGTGTTATTTAACTGGAGGGAAGAGACAGATTAATACCTTTCTCAAGGGTATTTGCGCGTAAGTGAATGCAAGGAAATCAACTGGAATTTGGACTCAGCTCTCCTATTTCTAGTTCCGAGCCGATACCCACTGCACCACAACCGGACATCCTATTAAATAGAACATAGTCTTAAATAGAAGACTGTTTTACAACAATCTTCCCAGTCATAAAGGTCTGCTTTGATTTTTCATCTGAGTTCAAATCCTAATCACTCGCTTCAAACGGAAAGAAACAGACCAAATATTTTGCACTACATTCGTTGCTAGAAAGCTTAACGAATATTGAGTGGTTGGTACGTTGTTGTCTGTTTTTGTGCAAGAATGACTAAATGCATAGTTATGAGATGTGAAGAACTAAGCCGTAGTCCGTCCTTTTTTATTATTTAATATAATTGATTTCCTTGCCTTCTGAGTCATCGGGCCCGAAGCTGTGCTGTCAATGAAGAACATGAAATAAGGCATTACTGTCTTAATATTTAGTCCGCAATTTTTCAATTTTCCTTATCTGCAAAATTTGCAAAATTATTTTTTGCTGTTATGTTTGTTATAGGAAGAATTTCTCTTTGCGCACTTATTAGAAGTTACCGAATCATTCCGATGTTTTACGAACTTATGAGATTAAACTCTACCTATAAAAACTATTGGGCACCTCGGCGTGGTGTAATGGTTAGCAAGCTCATCTAGAATCATTATAACTGAGAAGTGAATTCGATATTCACTGGGTACCTCCTACATTCGGCCGTGTTCAACGTCTAAGCTACGCTTAGAAAATCACCTTCCTCTAGGTTTGATGGTTGGATGCAGGGCTAACAACCCTGCCCCATAAAAAAACAATTTGTTACGGAAACAGAAAAAAACGCCGCCCTACACACCATTGTGTGTAACGGAAAAGTTTAGTTTATTTTTTTATAAAAAATATTGTATTTCATAATTCGCGTTCTAATCAATCGTGTCAAAAAATTCCGATTTTTTTTTTCAGTTAAAAAATAAAACAATGATTATAAAAGATTTATTGTAATTTTTGCTAAAGAATATTGTTCCTGTAAAGTTTTTTTTTTTTTTTGAGAAAAAAAAAAGAGTGAAAAGATTGGAAAAGAGAAAGCCGGAAACCACATCCTAAACAGGGAACAAGGGATGAGGCTTTACACTTGTTCAATATACGTGGGTGGAGTGTGAACCGGGCGATTGTTTAGTCTATCTACTCCAATTCATATGATAATTTTATTACCTAGAGTAAATATTAAAGTTCTTTTTATCTTTGTTGTTGCATCGTTTTTCTTAACTTTATTATTGTCAACAGCTGCATATATTTTAAAAATGACGTATTGTAGCTATTTACATTCTACGAACTGTTGTACTTATCCTGATTGTCATATGTCCGACGTTTCGGCAGTTGTACGCTCCAGCCATCTTCAGCTGATATACACCAGAATTTTTAATTGAACCCTTTATTTAGTTCACAGGGGTAGATTGTTCTAGTTTACAAGTCATGCCTTTTCTCGGTGTCAGTTTAGTAACCCAATTCTCCAAATTGTTTGCTCACCTCTGCTGGGGCCAGGTATTGAATTTGCAACTCTTTAGGTCAATTCGCTTTTATTTACTCGAACATATATTCAATGTCAATTAGGTAAACATTTACTATTGTCTTTCATTATTTCTTCATTTTCATATACTCTTGTTTACCGAATTCTCTCACAATCCTATGGAACTCTTTTACAACTTCATGCTTTTCTGCCAATTACGATGTTTAAAAAACGTCATCGCCTATCTTTTTTCAATTCAGTTCCATTTATTGTTCTTTCTCTCCAGTGAGATTTATTTTGCTTTTTAGTGGTTTTATCAACTTTGCTTTCGGTGAAATGATTAAAAATGGTATTAGGCTGCACACAAATCATTTTCTTCCCGGCAAAGTGTTTATTTTGTACGACACACTAAATATGTTTCAGGTAATATTCTGCGCAGTACGGAATCGTGCCGTATCAAAAAACAATCTCCTTTTCGTTTATTTGAAACAACGGACTTATTTTATAAGTCGAAATGTTCCTACTGGTATGAATATTTCTAACAGTACTTGATGGGTGTCGTGGTGCAGTGGATATCGGATGTGCGTCGTGGTGCAGTGGATATCGGCTCGGAACGAGAAATCGGGAAGCCGAGTTCGAATTCCAGTCGAATTCCTTGCGTTCACTTGCGCGTAAATACCCTTGGGAAAGGTATTAATCCGTCTCTTCCCTCCAGTTATGGGTTAAATAATATAACAGATTGGGTTCTGTAGCATTGGTCGGCAACCAGTCTACCGCAGAAAGCAATGGCAACCTACTGAGGGATGATCTTCTTCCCAGTCAGTCATGTCTCTTTCGAGACATGATCGCCCAAGCGTGTATCACGTATGACACTTAACTGACTGACAGTACTTGTACTAAGTAAAAAGCAGTATTTGAATGGAAAATTCTCAAAGCTTACGAAGTAAAACATTCCCTAACCTTTTAGTAGTGCCAATAACTAAAAAAATAATTTATATTGAATTTACTTATTTGTTCACCGTTAACAGGTTTATAGATTATAATTTACAGATCACTGTTTTTCGCTACTCACAAATACGGTTTTCAATTCGTAGGATTTAATCCACAGAAGTACCATTCTTGATGCACAATTGGGCGATCATATCTGTTTTGGATTCAAGACTGACTAGACAGAATTCTTGTAGTAGACAGTCATTACTTTCTGCAGTTACCAACCAAGACTATAGAACCAAATCTACTATTTAATCCATAGATGGGGGAAGAGAGAAGAGATGAATTCATACCTTTCCCAAGTGTATTTTCGCGTAAATAAATGTAATGAACTTGACTGAAATTCGATCGTGGTTCACCGAGCTCTCATTCCAAGCTGTTATTTTATAACACGTTCGCCCGACTGGCTCGCTGGCTCACCCCGTCCCGGAAACCAATTACGATGATGACCGGAATCTGAGTCAGGGTTGATGCTGTCGAACACGGCACCAGTTATGACGACGCTCTCGGGTCGCTAGTCTTGATAGTCTCATCACAGTAGCTGGTCTTCAAGACGTCTATTACAACGGTGAACTTCCCTGTCCACGCTGTAAATTTTGATCTCAAGAAAGACACGTTGAAAACCCAGTGGCCGTTTCTCTACTACCTCAAACCAGACCGGACTTGTGTTGATAAAATAAAACACGGCAGCAAAAAAAAAAAAAATCTCATAATTTCGAACTCTATCGGAGGCGCATTATTCGACTTTAACTCTTATTTCGGTCGGCGGCAGGCTTTTCTATGTTTTTTTACATATTTAATCCGGAGCTTTATGGAAAGCGACCAGTCTTCTTAGTTGTGGCCCCCAGTTGGGAACCTTTTTTCCTCAGTCGTTGCATCTCGACTGGTCCAAAGTCCAACTGAATTGAACACAATTCGGGTCTCGATTTTTATGCTTGTCCGAAATTCTCTTGGGAGGTGCATGGTCGACCCGGGGTATCTATGCAAATTAAAACTTTGACCAATGAAATTACCTCCACCTCCACATTTCGGGGGTTTGGTTCAACCAATGAGTTAACAATATCTCCTCTGACGTAATTTCTCTTCATTTTCTTCTTCTTGATTCGACTGATTACGTCAGCATATCTAGCTTTTAGCTTGGAAATTTCAATTCCAGTGAGATTCACAAGTAATTTTTATTCCCATAGTTAAAGCTTTAACCTTTTTAACCTCATCAAAAGTTTTTTAGAATCTTGTTTTGAATATCGCTATTTTTCACTTCCATCGGCCGAAAATCCCAAAGCCTCTGATCAATTTTTAAAGAAACAATGCAAAAATATATTTTTCCTTTTAATTCTCTTCAATTTCCAACTAGTTTTTCTGTTTTTCAGATTTTACAAATATACACGTATTCTTAACTCGACTCATATCGCGACTGAGAATAAACTGCAAAATCAACAAGGGATGAGCCTCTACACCTGTTCAATAGACGTGGGTGGAGTGTGAACCGGGCGGTTATTTAGTCTATCTACTCCAATTGAGAAAAAAAGAGTGAAAAGATTGGAAAAGAGAAAACCGGAAAACACATCCTAAACAGGGAACAAGGGATGAGCCTCGACACCTGTTCAATAGACGTGGGTGGAGTGTGAAACCGGGCGATATTTCAGTCTATCTACTCCAATTGAAAGAAAAAAAAAAACAAAGCGAGAAGATTAGAAAAGAGAAAACCGGAAACCGCATCCTAAACAGGAAACAAGGGATGAGCCTCTTCACCTGTTCAATAGATGTGGGTGGAGTGTGAACCGGGCAATAGTTTAGTCTATCTACTCCAACTGAAAAAAAAAACGAAGTGAGAAGAAGATTAGAAAAGAGAAAACCGGAATTGTTGGTTTATTCGACTTTTTGAGGATCACGATAGAATAGTCTGATGAATTTTACAGACTTCTCCTCCTGTTTCCGTCTTATTTTATTAGGTGAAATCATTTCGGGCATAGTGCATCTACACTTTAAGCTTAGAGCACTTTCTCAATAGTTCAGTGAAACAAAACTAATATGCAATTGTAGTGTATTTCTTTCGTTCGAATTTTTTGTCAAAGTAACATTAGATAAACAATATTAAAGGGAGTAAAAGGTTCCACCTGCCTCGGTATTTATCAATGGTTTGGAATTGGATAGCAAGGTGTTGATCTCTGACTGAAGTGATTTATTTGAATAGACAGGTTTCACTACTCTCTCTTCTGGTTTGAATCTGCAGGACCACTATATCTTTTTTTTTAAATAATCATATCACCCCAAGCAAGGTATTTTACTGTCAATGTTGTGCAGGGGGTTAGATAGAAGGAAAGTTATGAGAAGAAGTGACAGGTTATAGGGGACGTCAGGAAGTATGTAAGAGAAGGATGAGAATACTGATGAGAGTGAAGTGGAGCGAGAAAAGAGCATGAGAGAGAGAGAGAAAGAAGATTCAGGTCAGTGAGATAGGAGATGACTATTGACTTTACATTTAAATTCTTGGAGATTGTAGCTTTCGGCGAAGCAAGTAAACGGAAGGGAATTACACAGGCGGGAAGTGCGAGAAAAGAAGCTGGTGGAGTAGAATTTGCGTTTACAATTTATTGATTTCACAGTAAAAAGGTGAGGTCTTGTTGCTAATCTTCTTGCTCGTGTAAATTCATTTATAGGGGGCACCAGTGAGCTAAGTTCATCGGAGCAAAAGCCGTGAAAGTATTTGTAGAAGAGACACAGGGAAGCCACATTGCGCCGGAGAGAAAGTGACTGTATTCGAGCTGCCAAGTCGGGATCGATCACATTACAGATTCTCCCTCTTAGATTTTGTCAGGGACCCATAAATGGATAGCAGGAGCACCCGACCAGATATGGCAGCTGTATTCAATGCACGGGCGGGACTAGATTTTGCTTTATATTACCATTTAACATATCATGAAATGAACATAAATTAGTTCAACTGAAAATTAAACTCACTTTGAAGATACTATTTATGTCATGTAAAACAATTTGGGACCGCATCATCTCATATAGCCTCTAAATTTAGCCTAGTTGTCATTGGCTCGAAAGTGTAATAAGTATAATCGAATTCAAAATCCGACTGAGGTTATTTCATTCACTTTCACACTTTTTCTTCGCTCGCTATTGGTTAAATAACAGGATAGACTATGATTTCTAGCTTTGAATAGCAAGTATTCTAGTAAAATGATTTTTTTAATTGGAATCCCTCCACTGCAAGGCAATAAAACCTTTGAAAGACAAGGGGTTACAGGAGGAGGAAGAGATAGAAACAGAAATAATAATAATAATGATGAACGGAAAGAAAAGAGGGTAATCAGGAAATATTTGCAGATTAAAGTTGGCTGGAAAGTATTGAGCCAAGTGTGAGTTGCACAAGCGAGAAAAACTGTCAGTATAGAATTTACGGTTGTAATTACCCAGCTCAACCGTAAATTGATGAGATCTCGACTCCAATAGGGTCAGTCAGTCAGTTAAGTGCCATACGTGATACACGCTTGGGCGATCATATCTCGAAAGAGTCATGACTAACTGGGCAGAAGATTATCCCGCAGTAGGTTGCCATTGCTTTCTGTGGTAGACTGGTTGCCGACCAAGGCTATAGAACCCAATCTTTCCTGTTATTTAACCCATAACTGGAAGGAAGAGACGGATTAATACCTTTCCCAAGTGTATTTGCGCGTAAGTGAATGCAATGAATTCTGCTGGAATTCGAGCTCGGCTCTCTGATTTCTCGTTCCGAGCCTATATCCAATGCACCACAACTAACATCCAATAGAATACTGCGCTTAAATTTAAAAAGCCTAGGTACCAGAGCGAAGAGCTAATGCTAACAATTACTATAAAAGTATTTATAGAAAAAATATAAAGATGAAATCTTACAGCGTTACGAAATCAACTGAAGCCGAGTCGACAGATCAGGACTAATAATATTGCTGATTCTTTATTTGATTTTATCAAGCAGCTCAAAGAAATATCAGTGACATCAGACCATATGTAGCAGCAATATTCTAAGCATAGACGAATGGTAGACTTATAATGTTGTAAGAGAAAAACTGTGTCAGACGACACATTGAACCGACATTTTTTTAGCAGCTGACCTTGCAATGAATTCAATATAGCTTTATGTTAGCAGAGAACGTTAGTCCCAGAAGGCACAATGAATCACTTTACAGAACTTTAAACCCTTTAGGCTGGCAACTCTACTCAGTAGAAACCCCGCTGAAACGCATTATCTACCGTCAATGTTCGCCTCAATAAACATTCATGAAGCTTCGATGAAAAAGATGAAAGTTATTGCACATGTAAAAATTCACTGACAGCTATTCTTTGTAGTTTGAGATTATAATGTGCACTGAAATATGTTCGGCTTTATTCCATCACTAAAATTTGACCAAATGACGAAACATCAGATTTTGTAAAGTGCTTCTTCATCGGGCTAAAATTTTTCAGTACTTTGTATACCAGACAACTTAGAAAGATACATATATAGTCATCCGCAGACAGATCTGTTTCGCTGTATCACAGCTCATCAGTACGGTAAGACTCCGATTGCTTTTAACCCAGGATTGAAACCCGAGCGAATTGGCGTCACTCGGCGATTTTACCTCTGAGCTATGGGAGCTCGGTAGAAGAAGGCAGACGTTTTAGCGTGTACATTATTATTATACACGCCCAATAGCTAAGAGCGTTCTAATTCATTGCTGAATGAACGATGCGCAGTTGCTGAAGCAGCTACTGTTTTTCAAAGTCTACCATTCTTCCAGAGTGCTCAATCAGAGTGTGAGAGCGTAATATATATATATATATATATATATATATATATATATATAATGGTGCAACATTTAATTATGGCGTTAAAGACAAAAAAAATGTTTTTATTATTGACCATGCCAAATTTTAAAATAAAAACACCAGTCGACCAGTTCCATCCTCTCTCTTCAGAACTGTAAACGGGGAAAAAATTACAAAAATTTTTTTATTGGTGAAATGAATGATCGGAAGGGGAAGAAATATTAATAGAGTCCCAGCAGGGCAATCCCAAGCTAACACTCTCTTTGTTTACAAAGTGAGGGCTACCTGGATCTGATAAATAGCGTCTCCAACACATTCAGATGGAAGAACGAGTGCGATCTGTTCAAAATGGAGAACCAGTTCGAACTAAAATCCGGAGCACAACTCGGATTATTTATAAGATAATCCGCTAAAGAAAACCCGTTTGTGTTTCGAAACGTATCACCAAACGAAAACATCTTGCTGAGTATTTTAGCAGGCATATGCTGTTTAATCCTAACACCTAAACTTTGCGTCGTTCTACCTATGTAGTCGACTCCGCAACTACATTTAAAATGATAAACAACAAAGTTATTATGATGGCGGGTGCAATTTTTATTTTTAAATTTGGCATGGCCGATTATAGAAATTTCTTTTTCTCTTTAACTCCATATATATATATATATATATATATATATATATATATATATAGGTTTCATTGAATAATATAGACAAGTTCTGTCTATTTATTTTGTGTAAGATCCGTTCGTATGTTCTGATTAGCTTGATAATATTTTCATGGAAAGACGACAAGAAATCGCAATAATTGTTGATTTTTTTATCAGGTCTGAGCTTTCGGATTACATAAGCCATTATCAAAGGATGAACATTTAATGTTCAGTGAACAGAGAACATTTAAATTATTATTAACAGAGTGGAGTTATACAGAGAAAATTAGACTGGTCCATTTTTTCTGTCGCACATGGCTGTAGGCCGAGAAGGAATGGTGGTAGTGAGTTTTTTGTTCAATTGAGTGCATAGTGGCATGAGGGATTGGTCTGGGAACTGCTGCTACTATGGTGTAGGGGGTAAGTATAATAACTATGACCTCTCCCGTCGATTATAGGCATTGAAGTATGTTAGTAGAGGTGTCGAAATTTATTTTATTTAGGCTAGGTTTAAACTGTTTGATGTAGATAGCTTCTAGAATTTTAAGATTTCGTTTATTATTTTCTTGTCTAAGTATATGCGTATTTTCAACAAGTGTTTTCCTAAGAAGTGTGTGTTGATAGCCGTGGTGTTTTAAATGTCGGAATATGTTAGAATTTTCATTTAAGTGCAATGTAAGTCTTCGCGAAATCGAGTTAGTAGTATGTCCAATGTAGGTATTATTTAGTTTGTTAGAGATACATTCTCGAAAGGGGCATTTAAATTTATACACTACATTGTTTTTTTGCAAATCGCTAATGGTGGGGGAGGAGTCGTTGCGGACGATTGAGTTGGATGTTGTGGATTTAGCGTAATATATGATAAATTTAATTCTTTTGTTGGGGTCTGTCGGAGAGATATTAGTGTTTATGAGTTTTTTAGGATATTTACATCTAGTTGCTAGTTGGTGTGCATTTGGCTACGATATAAGAGAGTGATATGTTTGGGGTTGGTTGGGCTATTATTGCGATTTCTTGTCGTCTTTCCATGACAACAGTATCAAGCTAATCAGATCATACGAACGGATCTTACACAAAATAAATAGACAGAACTTGTCTATATTACTTAATGAAACCTGTATTAATGAAAAAATACTACCAAAATACATACAATATATATATATATACATACAATACATATATATATATATTCAATAGAAATAAATCTTGTTCAATTAAGTCGCTTTCCGCTTCAAGGACGAACGTGATACGATCTCGGATGTGACTGTTGACCTTCACCTATATGATAACTGCTTTTTACAAGTTCTTTGTATCGTGTGGCCGTTGTTATATGTTCTCCTTGATGAAGCCAAGATAAATCAGTCTCAAGAATTCGTCCAAAAAGAGCGATTAGGAAATCATGTTTGTGGGCTGGCTAGATCTTAAAAAATCTCATCTAACCATTTTGATGCCCTTGTAGGAGAGAGCAGTATTTCGTTGCAAGACGTATGACAATGTCATTGATTCACTGCTTGATCACTTTTGTGTGTCTCGTGTTAGTTGTTTGTATTAAAATTGAGACTCTGAAGGAATGGCATGATATAGCTTTCGCTGCTTACATTCCCGAGGAACATCGCAGACCCAAGCATCAGCGGGATTACGTCTGTAAGATCCGCTTCGCCACCCATTTCTCGATCATCTTTTTAACACTTTCTCTTAACACGGTTTTCGAGTGACTCAAGTAGGTGGTTAGTACTGCGTCCAAGACGTTCCAAATTGAAGGTTATCTTCTTAATGAAATTGATATTTCTGAAAGAGGAACGAGGAAAATTAAAATTAGGTGCATGGTGCGCGACATTTCCTCAGATTGTCTTCTACATAGGAGTTGCTGAAACGTGTTCTGAGGTAACTGACTTACCTTGTATATGTATCAATAGTCTGTAGCCTGCGAGGAACACGTAATTTTACGCTGAAAATATAATTTACTTTTCAGTATGATGCATGACTTACACATGTAAGGCTACACTATAAACAATTTTATTAATATTGGGAAGTAGGTTATATATATATATATATATATATATATATATATATATAAGGGCACGAAACGAACTAAATCTCATACTTACAGTTTTTTTAAAGATAGTAAAATAACAAAATACGAAACGCGAAAACTACCGACCGGTTTCAATCCCAAGCTTAATCAGGGTCGACTAGGAATTTAATTCATCATTTTGATGAATTAAATTCCTAGTCGACACTGATGAAGCTTTAAATTGAAACCGGTCGATCGTTTTCGTGTTTCTAATTTTTCCATCTTTAAAAATGCCGGTAAGTATGAAAATTATTTTATTTCGCGCCCTTATAGGTTTCTATACTACCAACTACCTATTTAAATTGAAATCCTCTTTGAATATTTGTATGTTTCGTTTGAATTTCTCTTTATCAACCCTCTATTTCTTTCTCTTTCTCTCTCCTTCAATCTCTCTCTCTCTCTCTCTCTCTATATATATATATATATATATATATATATATATAAAGAGTAAGAACAAATAGAGTAAAAATTCACAGTTCGTAGCATTTACTTTTTAAATGTGCTCAATACAAAGTAGAGCAATATTATTATTGTAATATATTTATTATAAGTGATTATAATAAAAACATTTTACATCGCTACACAAAGCTTTCATATTTTACTGCTATGAATTGTACTTAGGCTTTATGACCTTCACACTGTAACGATCGGAAAAGGGAAAGGGATCGTTTTTAAATTTCCATAAGAACCGTTCGTATCTCCATTTACGAACCATAGCCTGACGAAGTACAATTCATACTTCATGAAACATGAAATCTTTTGTGTAGCGAGGTAAAATATCTTCATCATAACCACTAATAATAAAACTTTTACAATATATATATATATATACATACACGCGTGAATATATATATATATATATATGAAATTATTTGTTTGAACATTTTTTTTTTATCGATATTCATATTTAAGTAGATATTCTGCTTTTAATTAAACAGTATTATATATTTATATCTACCGGCCTGATTATTTACGATGAATTTTTATTTCAAAATGTGTGTCATTCGGCAGGATTCGAACTTGCGACCCCTATCCAAATAGGGGAAGCTACCATATGATCTGGCACGTCTTAGACCTCTCGACCACGAATGACCAGGTTTTCATGAAACCTATATAACACAATTTCCGATTCATCGCAATAACTATATCTCGATATATATAGATAACTCGACTATATTCTGTAAAAAACGGTTTAATTTCTATTTTTGTCTTCAGAAATTGAATTAAATCAACTTTACAGTGTTAGCTGCTTGTGGTAAGTCAACCGGGATTCAGTCCATTTTTCAGTCTGTTTTTGTGAAATTTCTTGGAAATTATTTTATTTATTTATTTTTTTTTTTCGTCTTTTGGCCGTCTTTGTTTTTTTTTTGTCACTTAATTTGTGTAAATAATTTTGCTATTCAAGGGTATTTTCGACTAATGATAAATAGCATCACGGTTCAATTATTTCCATTAGTTTTGTCTTGTAGAAGATTTAAATTTCTGTCTTCGAGAGATTGAATTCTTAACGGTTTGGTAAGCGAACGCAAGCAACATAACTTAATTATATTCTTAGTAAAACGGTTAATTTCTATTTTTAGTCTTCAGAAATTGAATTAAATCAACTTTTACAGTGTTAGCTGCTTTGTGGTAAGTCAACCGGGATTCAGTCCATTTTTTTCAGTCTGTTTTTGTGAAATTTCTTGGAAATTATTTCTGGATTATCATTTTTTTTTTTTCGTCTTTTGGCCGTCTGTTTTTTTTTTTTGTCACTAATTTGTGTAAATAATTTCGCTATTCAAGGGTATTTTCGACTAATGATAAATAGCATCACGGTTCAATTATTTCCATTAGTTTTGTCTTGTAGAAGATTTAAATTTCTGTCTTCGAGAGATTAACTTTAACGGTTTGGTAAGCGAACGCAAAGCAACATAACTCGACTATATTCTGTAAAAACGGTTTAATTTCTATTTTTGTCTTCAGAAATTGAATTAAATCAATCTACAGTAAAAAGTTAGCTGCTTGTGGTAAGTCAACCGGGATTCAGTCCATTTTTCAGTTCGTTTTTGTGAAATTTCTTGGAAATTATTTTATTTATTTATTTTTTTTTTTCGTCTTTTTGGTCGTCTTTGTTTTTTTTTTTTTTTGTCACTTAATTTGTGTAATAATTTTTGCGAGTTCAAGGGTATTTTCGACTAATGATAAATAGCATCACGGTTCAATTTAGTTTCATTAGTTTTGTCTTGTAGAAGATTTAAATTTCTGTCTTCGAGAGATTGAATTTTAACGGTTTGGTAAGCGAACGCAAGCAACATAACTCGACTATATTCTGTGTAAAAACTATTTTAATTTCTATTTTTGTCTTCAGAAATTGAATTAAATCAACTTTACAGTGTTAGCTGCTTGTGGTAAGTCAACCGGGATCCAGCCTGATTTTTATTCGTTTTGTGAAATTTTGAAATTATTTTATTTATTTATTTTTTTTTTTTTTCGTCTTTTGGCCGTCTTTGTTTTTTTTTTTGTCACTTAATTTGTGTAAATAATTGCTGATCAAGGGTATTTTCGACTAATGATAAATAGCATCACGGTCTAATTATTTCCATTAGTTTTGTCTTGTAGAAGATTTAAATTTCTGTCTTCGAGAGATTGAATTCTTAACGGTTTGGTGTTTGGAACGCTACAAATACAACTCGACTATTCTGCAAAAACGGTTTAATTTCTTATTTTTGTCTTCAGAAATTGAATTAAATCAACTTTGGATATGTTAGCTGCTTGTGTGTGTTTCAACCGATTCAGTCCATTTTTCGTCTGTTTTTGTGAAATTTCTTGGAAAATTATTTTATTTATTTATTTTTTTTTTTCGTCTTTTTGGCCGTTCTCTTGTTTTTTTTTTTGTCACTTAATTTGGGGAATAATTTTGCTATTCATAGTATTTCGGACTAAATATAAATAGCATCACGGTTCAATTATTTCATTAGTTTTGTCTTGGTGAAGCATTTAAATTTCTGTCTTCGAGAGATTGAATTCTAACGGTTTTGGTGTTGGAAATCTTACAGCTGATAACTCGACTATATTCTGTAAAAACGGTTTAATTTCTATTTTGTTCGAAATTGAATTAAATCAACTTTACAGTGTTAGCTGCTGTGTAAAAGTCACAACCGGGATTCAGTCCATTTTTCGTCTGTTTTTGTGAAATTTCTTGGAAATTATTTTATTTATTTATTTTTTTTTTTTTTTCGTCTTTTGGCCGTCTTTGTTTTTTTTTTTGTCACTTAATTTGTGTAAATAATTTTGCTATTCAAGGGTATTTTCGACTAATGATAAATAGCATCACGGTTCAATTATTTCCATTAGTTTTGTCTTGTAGAAGATTTAAATTTTCTGTCTTCGAGAGATTGAATTTAAATTTTATTTTTCAGAAGGAACGGCAACATAACTCGACTATATTCTGTAAAACTTGTCAATTTCTATTTTTGTCTTCAGAAATTGAATTAAATCAACTTACAGTGTTAGCTGCTTGTGGTAAGTCAACCGGGATTCAGTCCATTTTTCAGTCTGTTTTTGTGAAATTTCTTGGAAATTATTTTATTTATTTATTTTTTTTTTTCGTCTTTTGGCCGTCTTTGTTTTTTTTTTCGTCACTTAATTTGTGTAAATAATTTTGCTATTCAAGGGTATTTTCGACTTTTACTAAGTTAAAACTTTGTAAGCCTCAGTCACTTTTTCCTTGTTTTTTTTTTTTTTTTTTTTAATTGGAGTAGATAGTTTCTACTATCGCCCGGTCTCACACTCCACCCCCTTCTTTTGAATGAGTTTAGAGGTGATCACCTTGTTTCTTGTTTAGGAAGGGGTTCCCGGTTCATCCCCTTTCTCTGGTCTTGGTGTTAGTTCAGCTGGAAGCTCTTTGCAGTTACGGAGTATGGTGGCAAAGTCTTTACATTCTGAGGGTACCGGGTTGGCAGTTTCCTGGTTGCTGCTTCCGACTGGTAGTTAGGAGCCCGAACTCTTGCGTAGCGTCTTGAGAGGCCGCTCTGATCAACAGTTGAATAATACCGGGGTTCTTGTAGTGCCATATCGCGCATGGACGGGCGTCCCTGCATGAACGTTCGGTGGGCAACCCCGAGGCCACATTATGTTGTAGGCCGCGCCAGTCTCCATCCTTCACAAGTTGCAAATGATTGACCGACTGATTCTATTCTAAGACCACTCCTTTAACTGAATTACTATGGAAAAAAGCAAACATAATAACAAAACTAAACCAGCTCATTTGAAAACGCCCAAACCTGTCTGCATCTCTTTCACTAACATACGCGGCATCCGCACCAACTTCCCCAGCGTAGATTCTTTCCTCCATAATAACTCACCTGATATATTAGCCCTATGTGAAACTAATCTTAACCCTTCTATCCCCTCATCTGAGTTCTGCGTTCCTGGCTACCTTCCCCTCTTCAGGAAGGACTCCAATGTTCATATGCATGGGCTTGGTGTCTATGTCAGCGAACACCTTCCCTTAGCTAGGGTGTCATCTTTTGAATCCCCAGATCATTCTTTCATGTGCTTCCGCCTCTCACTTCTCAGCTCGATTAGCTATCTCTTCTTTCTGTACCGCTCTCCTTCCTCCCCTGATTGTTCGTTACTTGACATCATTTCTGACAATATTGACAAAGCCATTTCTACCCATCCCTCTGCCCATGTATTCGTGTTTGGTGACTTTAACGCCCACCACACCAAGTGGCTGAAGAACGCTGTCACTGACCCTGCTGGTGTCCACACCATGAACTTTTCAATCACCCAATCCCTTACGCAAGTAGTGGACTTCCCCACGCGTTTCTCCGACAACCCTAACGGAAGGAACTCACTTCTAGACCTCTGCTTCACTTCCATCCCAGACTCTTGCACTACCAGACAACTCTGCCCACTTGGAAACTCTGACCACACTGTAGTGTCCGTCAATATTTCACTCCACTCCCGCCCGACCCATGAAACACAGACAAGTAGAATATCATACTGCTATCAAAGAGCAGACTGGGATTCGTTCCGAGACTTCCTCTGTGACATCCCTTGGAACAACGTCTTTAGTCTTCCCATCGAAGAATGTGCATCCGAGGTCTCCTCCTGGGTTAAGGCTGGCATTGATGCCTTCATCCCTGCTAGGAAATTCCAGCTTAAATCTCATTCGTCTCCATGGTTCTCACCCGCTTGTTCGGCTGCCATTGCCCACCGGAATCATTTCTTCCGACTTTATCGTAACTATGCGTCGGAACAAAACAGGCGCCTTTTCACTTCAGCTCGTAATAAGTGTAAAAGGGTACTTAACGAAGCTAAGATGTTGTTTGCTGCCAGAATGAAGCAACGCATAGCATGCTCTAAATTCGGCTCTAAAGACTACTGGCGACTCTGTAAAAGAGTACTTAACAAGAGCAAGTCCACAATACCCCCGCTAATCAACAAATTTGAGGTCCTCACCTCCCCAGCAGATAAGGCTGAATGTTTTGCCCGCAGATTCTCGAACAATTCGAGTCTGGACTCGTCTGGAGTTTTTACACCCGACTTCTCACCTAGAACCGAGGCACAACTGAATGATGTCCACATTACACCTTCGCTTGTCTCTAAGATAATCTTAAAACTTGACCCTCACAAAGCGAGCGGTGGTGACGGAATCCCAACCATAGTCTTAAAGAAATGTGCCCCTGAACTCTCCTCTATCCTTTCTAAGCTCTACAACCTCTGCCTATCTGCTTCCTGCTTTCCTGCCTGTTGGAAATCTTCCTCTATAGTTCCTATATTTAAAAACACTGGAGAACCCTCTGACCCTGCAAATTACCGCCCTATCAGCCTTCTTCCGATCTTTGGCAAAGTGTTCGAAGCCATTATCAACGCCGAGGTGGTTCAGCATCTCACAGCACACAGGCTCCTCTCGGACAAGCAATATGGTTTCCGCTTCACCAGGTCTACTGCTGATATGCTAACGACCATCACCGAGTACATATACCAGGCACTCGACAGGAATGGCGAAGCTCGAACCGTTGCATTGGATATATCTAAGGCGTTCGACAGAGTTTGGCATGCTGGCCTTCTATGTAAACTGCGGAGCTATGGTATAACTGGACATTTGTTTGAACTAATCCAGTCATTCCTCTCTAACCGCACAATGAAAGTGGTATTAAACGGACATGCCTCTCAGAACTACCATACAAACGCAGGTGTCCCCCAAGGCTCCATCTTAGGTCCTACACTCTTCCTGATATATATTAATGATCTGCCTGATTCCATAAGAACCCAAATAGGTTTGTACGCCGATGACACCACAGTTTACTCTCGCCTCCAACAAAAATCTGGTGTAGGCGTCAAAGCTAAACTCGCAGCCGAGATTGAAAAAGACCTCCAATCCATATTGGACTGGGGTAAGAAGTGGCTAGTAAATTTTAATGCTTCTAAAACGAAGCTACTGTCAATTAACCATCATCGACAATCTCACCTACCTCCCATTAGCATGGACCAGGCTTGCCTCCCAGAGAGTAAAACACTACGCCTCCTTGGTCTCACACTTTCAGCGGACCTCAAATGGAATGACTATATCGAATCCATTGCTAAATCCGCTGCTATGAAAGTCGGTTCTCTGTGTAGGGCCCGGAAGTTTTTTCCGTCTAAATCTATCCTGCACATTTACAAATCTACCATCCGCCCGTGCATTGAATACTGCTGCCATATCTGGTCGGGTGCCCCTGCTGTTCTCCTCGGGCTTCTCGATAAGGTTCAGAGGAGGGTCTGTAATGTGATAGATACCGACTTGGCAGACCGCCTGCAGTCTCTCTCCCACCGGCGAGACGTGGCTTCGCTGTGTCTCTTCTATAAATACTTTCACGGCTTCTGCTCCGATGAACTTAGATCACTGGTGCCCCCTAAATACGAATTTGCACGAGATACTAGATTAGCAACTAGATCCCACCCTTTTACAGTGAAATCGATAAAATGCAGCCGTAACTTCTACTCCAACAGTTTCTTTCCTCGCACTTCCCGACTGTGGAATTCTCTTCCAAACGATTGCTTCCCCGACGGCTACAATCTTCAGGAGTTTAAATGTAAGGTCAATAGACACCTCCTAACACACTAACCTGCTCCCATTCTATCAAACACTCTTCCCATCTGCCCGACACTCATCCTCGCTATCCTTACTCATCTATTACCTTTCTCCTGACATTCCCTATGTCTATCCACTCCTTCTCTTTACCTTCCCCTATGTAGCCCCATGCGCAATAGTGGCAGTGGAATGCCTTGCTTGGGGTGAGATGATTAAAAAAAAAAAAAAAAAAAAAAAAAATCTGCTCTGAAATGTATCGTAATGTCAACAAATGTAAACATGTTACGAAAATTAACGAAGATTAACGAAACATGGTTATAAACAACCGACAATTTGAAATGATTTGTTTGAAAATTATTTTTTGATCATTCGTGGTCAAGAGGTCTAAGACGTGCCAGATCACCTGGTAGCTACCCCTATGTAGATAGGGGTCGCAGGTTCGAATCCTGCAGAATGACACACATTTTAGTAATAAAAATTTATCGTAAATAACAGGCCGGTAGATATAAATATATAATACTGTTAAATTAAAAACAGAATATCTACTTAAATATGAGTATCGATAAAAAAATAACGTTCAAATAAATCATTTCAAATTGTCGGGTGTTTATAATCAAGTTTTGTTAATCTTCGTTAATTTCCGTAATATATATGTATATATGTATATATATTTACATATGAATATATATATATGCCGGCCAGAAGCAAGTGGACATGTCTAGCCACACTGATGAGCTGTGATTCAGCGAAACAGGCTTGTATGTGGATGACTAATATATATATATATATATATATATATATATATATACACGCATGAATATATATATATGAATCTATATATATACATGCATGAATCTATATATACACGCATGAATATATTTATATATATATATATATATACGCATTAATATATATATATACGCATTAATATATATATATATACGCAGGAATATATATATATATATATATATATATATATATATATATATACACGCATGGATATATATATATATATATACACGCATGAATATATATATATTTATACACGCATTAATATATGTATTATATATGTTCGTATGTTTGCACGTATATAGTTATGATTTATTTTTCTACTAATTTTCTATTAATATTTATTCTTTCATCACCAAACTAGATCGTGTGCACGTATACAGACGAACGATTTTTCAAAAACCACTCTTTTATTTTTTGTTTCTTTTGATATCTTTAAATATACTTTAAAGCAACCCCACTCGATTAATATTGACCATTATGACCAATTGTACACATTTTACAATCAGGGCAACGAATATAATTTCGCCATATAATACCAATAACTGGCCACACGCCTAATACCAGCATTCCCGCCTGGACTTCCACCTGCTTTCACTAACGTTTCCTGATTTTGCCCTTCAATATTTCTCTCTAATACTCCAGAGATAGAACTCAGTAATCACTATATTAGCGCGAGTTACGCTCGTTAAATGCCCATAGAAATACAGTAATGTGATAATGAAAACACATTTGAAAGTATCTCGCGAATGGCTGATAGGATTTCATTTCTAATAAAGACAGTTGCGCCATCTCCTGGCAAATTGCCGCAGCTACTGTTTTATTAACCATTAGGTTTTTACAGAACGTTAAACATTGTTCTAAGCATTATATATACATCAATAAAGGCTCGACTCTCAATACTGAATTCTTTTTCTTATATATTTTATCCTTTATTCTTCTGGCGTCAGTTTCAACTAACGCCTTCTTTTTTTCTCCATATATTTAAACTATAATTATAAAATATAATCTCAGAAAGTAATTTTTTGGTAATTTCAAATTGAAGCCATTATTTACTCCTTGTGTATAGTGTGTTTTCGTTAACTATGTCTTGTTCATGACGTCTTTTGTTTCTTCTTTCGCCCTTAATCCCGTAAGAAGTCGTTAGAAAGCGACGTGTTGAGCTGTCCATCATTCTCATTCATCTCTCGCGGTTGTTTTGTCAGAGCCCGTGTCTCCGCGATTAGTTTTTTCATGTGTTCATCATGTGGCATGTCTTGGGAGTTTTAACCTGGCAGAGCCCATCACTCTCCAGGTTAGAGTCCAGCCGATATCCTCCAAATGTGTTGTCTTGGTCGTGAACACGTGACCGTTCTAGTTCATCTGAGGGCCCTTCCGCCCTGGCTGTGCCGTGTTAACACCAAACCCTCACGTGAATTTAGCCCACCAGCTGACACGTTTTTCCGATGATGGCATCTTGAAACTATCATATGAGAGATTTAGGAGATGACTGACGACCAGTGATGTAGCGTGACAAACATCAAAGGTACTGCCTCTATCCAGAGCCCCCATGCCCCCGATATATATATATATATATATATATATATATATATATATATATATATGCATACAAGTATAGGGTAGGTATGGATGGAATAATATTACGTATCCAAATAAAATAAACACTATTCTTAAAAAAGTGCTCAATACAAAGTAGAGCTAATAACATTTATTTAGAAATTATAATATGAATATGATATAATATCACTACAAACGTAGCTATTTTGTTTCGACACTACTTGCGTCTTAGTAAGTGATCGAAACAAAATAGCTACTTTTGTAGTGATATTATAACATATTTATGTTATAATTTATATATACATATATAATAAATAAATATTTATATGTATGTATGTATGTATTACACTGATGTCGAAGTAAAAAGTCAGCCATCAAATGCACCACTTTATGAAATATTATTATATATATATATATATTCAATCATAGTAATAAACATCAATAAATAAACAAGAAAAGAATAAAGTCATCATCAATTATATGAAAACATTTAACTATTATTATTGTTGTTATTAAAAATTCTGTTCTGAAGCAATAAAAAACAAATAAAATAATTTTAAGAATCGAAACGCTTTCCTGACAAATTTGATAATATGACCTCGTCCAAAGAAAAACTTTACTTACAGTCAATAAATAAAAAAAGATAAAAGAATAAAATTTATGCAACTGTTGCTAAAAAAAAAACGTTTAAATTATAAATGATAAGGAAGGAAATCGACGATACTGAACAGTCAAAGAATATAATTTCCTACAATTTTGAAAGTTATGTCGTTCATAAAAAGAGAAATGTTACGCTTAAATATAAAATAGATTAGAATTATTAATGTCAGTGTATAAGTAAGCTAACAAGTACAGGTAAATGAATGTTCTTAGTCTAATGATACTTAGTGAAACTGCTAAATAATATTCGAAATAAAAAGTAAGGCAATCGTTGGATATCATGAATTATCTATAAAAAATAAACAAACATCTTAATAATTAAAGGTAATAAATGAAGAATAATATAACAAAAATTATCATATAATAAACAAAGTAAATATAAAAATAAATGGATAATTAAAAAAATCAAAACTTATATTTTAAAATACGACATCACTTTCTTTATGTAATGAAAAAACACGTCCGTTAACTCCGACATCTTGTTCCTTTTAGTAAAACATAGTTATTAAACGCCATCTTTCTATAAAAACATGTCTATGGATTGAAGTCACAATTATAAAAGCACCAAATTCCTGAACCAAACAGTTAGCCTAGTACGCTATTATTCTGTGGAATGAATTTATAGCCAAAATGTTCTGAAAATATCAACAAAGTTGGGGAAATTTGACTCCCCCCCCCCAAAAAAAAAGATTTTTACTAATATTCACCAAATGCAAGTCTCAAGAGCCACTTAAAGTGGACGGTTACTAAATAAGCTTGTTGTCAGTTCGTTGAAAGTAGCATGTAGAATATATATGGCTTTACCAGAGATTTGCAGAGCTTAACTTTGTAGTGATCGAAGAACGAGGAAAAAATGTCCCAAGTATACAACAGTTGTGGGTGAGAAGTTGTCGGAGTAAAACTTCCCCTTTGCCGATAGAATTT
The DNA here is from genome assembly GCA_037127315.1 of Ascarosepion bandense. Classification (NCBI taxonomy): domain Eukaryota; kingdom Metazoa; phylum Mollusca; class Cephalopoda; order Sepiida; family Sepiidae; genus Ascarosepion; species Ascarosepion bandense. Next base: position 7,928,710 of record JBBBDQ010000337.1, on the reverse strand, counting down.
GAAAGGAAGGATGATGGGTCGATTCAAGGTGCTTGATCATATCTGTGAGGATCTGACCTGTTGAAACCAAGGAATGTCATTCGCTTGAACATCAGTCAAGAAAATAGCCATTAATTAGCGCGTGGTTAGTGAGAAGTCTGGGAGTGTAAAAAATATTTTATTTTCCACAAAAATACGCAGATGCTTTTGAACATTGTTACGGCTGAAAAAAATTTCATTGGGCAGACCCAGGCAAGACATGACTTCATTTTTGGTCTGATTTTATCCTTGTGTGCGTTGTGGTACAGTGGATATCGGCTCGGAACGAGAAATCGGGGAGCCGAGTTCGAATTCCATTTGAATCCATTGCATTCACTTACGCACAAATACCCTTGAGAAAGGTATTAATCCGTCTCTTCCTTCCAGTTATGGGTTAAATAGCAGGACAGATTGGGTTCTATAGCCTTGGTCGGCACCCAGTCTACCGCAAAAAGCAATGACAACCTACTGCGGGGTAATCTTCTGCCCAGTCAGTCATGTCTCTTTCGAGACATGATCGCCCAAGCGTGTATCACGTATGGCACTTAACTGACTGAAAGTGTTGGCAGATATAGAAAAGTTTAGCAAATAAAGAGAAAAATATTGAATTATTAATTTTTATATAGTTTTATTTAGAATAATTAGGTTTTTGATGCTGCTCTCGATATTATCTTTGAGACTTTCTAGGAGTCATCTTTCGTAAACACTCGCCACCACTATCACTGATCAAAAGTCCCGTAACCCATTACAGTAATAAAGTTCCCACATGTACTACAACCGGAATATCACTAGATTTTGAATTCAGCTTTTTCCTTCTTGTAGACTGGTTATTCCTGCCAAGTCTAAAGAGACCACTCTATTTTTTTATTTAATCTATAGAAGATGGTTTTTAAATTTTTCCTAAGTGAATGACAGACTCGTTTAGAATTTGAAATCGGTACATGGCAGATCGGCTCGGAAAGAGAAATCGGGGAGCCGAGTTCGAATTCATTGCACTCACTTACGCGCAAATACCCTTGGGAAAGGTATTAATCCGTCTATTCCTTCCAGTTATGAGTTAAATAACAGGACAGATTGGTTCTATAGCCTTGGTCGGCAACCAGTCTACCGCAGAAAGCAATGGCAACCTTCTGCGAGATAATCTTCTACCCAGTCAGTCATGTCTCTTTCGAGATATGATCGCCTAAGCGTGTATCACGTGAGGCAATTAACTGACAGACTGACATGGCAGCTTACAATTTGACAATACTAATGAAATGGTACGCCAAAAACCCGTTGTTGATTTTTTTTTAAGCGACTTTTTTGAAATGGGACGGATTGCTTGTGTTCAAAGACAGAGATGAGATAAAGGTCTCTGACAGTGATGTGTCATCCTTAGCCACGAGAAAGAAACATTCTAAGCCGTGAGACGCCACAAGTACAGCTGAATAAAGATTGTCTACTTTTATATTTACGCATACTCTATCCCTGATACTGGACAATGTAATCTAATTTATTAAGAAGGTGACATTATCGACCGCGGATGCAATCCCAGCGTAACGCACCGTTAAAGGGTATCTGAAAACTATACCCTGTGAGTGAAATTGGTAGGTAGGAACTATGCAGAAGCAGTCGATGATTGTGTGGTTCAAACTACTTACGACAGATTGTGCGCAGAAACTGTAAATAAGGTCCGCTTAGAATAGTGAGAGTCGACTATTATGTATGTAATTGTGAGTAAATATATATATATATATATATATATATATATATATATATATATATATATATAATTATTACGTGACCTAGGTTTCTACCATGTGGTGTCTTTAGGCGATTCGCAATAACTAATTTTTACCGTTTTTTTTTTTTTAAGAACGCTCACGTTAAGGGAATTTTTTGAACGCGGAATTTTCAAAATTAGAAGTTATAACCTTTTTCATCGATGTTTGCATGATCCTAATAAGTATTTTATGGTATGGTTACACTTAGTCACAATTTTTGTTCTTTCATGCAGTAATTCATTTGAGTTTGGGAATAACATACTAGCTCATTTGCTTTCTGGCACAGTTTACACATTTTGCCACCGTTGTAAGGCTTGGCTGTTTTCACTATACTCTACCTTATATCTAGGTCTTTTTCATATTTTAATTTCAATTTCTACACATTGCTAGCCAACTTTGCACAATCTTTTAAATTTTCTATTTTAAAAGTTGACCTGTGACCGAACCATCTGGTTTTAAACCTAGGTCAAATAATAACTCGTTTACAAATGAAAAATATTCAAAATTTCTGCAATATAATTGTATTGAGCACTTTTTAATGCAACTGTAATTAAATTATATATATATATATATATATATATATATATATATATATATAAACAATTAAAACGTCATCAGAGATGAATTTTGCTTGTTAATAAGTGCTTGTTTATTTTCATTTGAAAAAAGTATCAAATTCCATTCATAAATTTGGCATTTATTTATAGTATTTAAAATGTTGCAAACATTGACATATATTTGTAGGATGCAATGCATATATATTTCAATGGTTGGACAAGAAAAATATAATTACTAAAGTTTTCTCTTTTATCATATGCAAGTCAATTTATTGTCGTGTTATTTTACTTCAATGTGCCTGATTTGACGAAACTTGGTAAAGTTCTGCATAATTAAGTGGAGACAGCAGTATTTTCTATTAATGCAATTTCACATAAAAAATAATTTTACAAAATTTAGGAGAATCGAGATTTATTTAAATTAATTTGCATTTTATTTACTTGAATTAATGCCCTGTTTAATGCAGTTATTTTGGGGTTTTATTTCAAGGTATTTAGGTAATATGGTTTTTAAGTTCTGGGTAGCTTTGTGGTACAATGAATACGACTAATCGAGGAAGCCGAGTTCGAATTCCAATTGAATTCCTTGCATTAACTTACGCACAAATACCCTTGAGAAAGGTGTTAATCCGTCTCTTCCTTCCAGCTATGGGTTAAATAACAGGTCAGATTGGGTTCTATAGCCTTGGCTGGCAACCGGTCTACTGCAGAAAGTAATTGCAACCTACTAAGGGATAATCTTCTGCCCAGTCATCCATGTCTCTTACGAGACATGAACGTCCAAGTGTGTATCACGTATGGTACTTGACGAACTGTATGCCAACAAAGTATGTCAGCAGCAAGGCTTCTGTTTTAAGGAGCGAGGAATCAGCTCTTAATAGCTATTGATCCTATTTTGCCACAATTGAACTTGAAATGATTTTCGGTACGTAATGAAAGGATTCGTTTACTTATTTTTCATAAACTTAATCAAAATGTAATGGGATTTTGAGTCAAAAATATTATTTCACTCGCAGAAAAAAAGTGAATTTTAAAAGATAAATATTTTATCGGGCCACAAAGTTGAATCTGCTAAGAGTTATAAGAGAAAGGAAGTTATAGAGGACCATGATCTCCTACGACCTTAAGTGATATGGCATGTAAATGAAATAAAGAAATTCAAAATAATTAATTAACCTTGATTTTTCTTTTTTTTTTTTTTTACTTTTATCTAATACTAGCAGTATAGCCGGCGTTGCTCAGGTGTAATGAAAGCTTTAAAACTAATCCATGGTCCTGGAGCTCAGACTCTTTGGACGTTGGCACGAAAGCAATAGTTGTTTCCAGTCAAAGCAAAACCGTAGATTGAAAGAAAAATGAAAGTATGTAAGTCAAATTTTGATATCCGGTATCGATGTCAAATATGATTTCCGTCGCAAACTGAATTTTGAAGGCTAAATAAGTCTTCTAGGTAAACGGTACATGACTGGGACTAAGAACTACAATTATACTTACTTAAAGCAAACCCGAAGCAAAAACGAAAATAAAAGGGCTGAAAACCTGATTTTGATCAGACCCGGTAGGATATCGTGGTATCGATTTCCAATATCGGAGTCAAATAAGTGATCCAAGGATAAACTAACCTGAGTAAGTCCATGAAACCTGATCGTACCCATCTGGAGTAAATTTGGAGAAGATGAGCCATATTCATGGCAGAATATCGGTTTTTGATCAAATTCGATAGAATATAGGGAGTATCAATTTTCGATATCAGAGAAAATAAGTCCTCTGAGAACATCTACTAATGTTTGTGACTAAAAACTATAATTTTACCAAGTTATAGCAAATTCTGCAGCAAGAACCACGATAAAAGGACTGAAATCCCGATCTTGATCAGACCTGATCGGATATCAGGATATCAATGTTCTATATCGGGGGTTAAAAAGAAATAATAAGTGCCCATGACCTGACAGGAAGCCTAAAGAATATTTGTTTGAAGTTTGGTGAGAATCGAATTAATATTGTGGATTTGTGTAAAGGACATACAGACATACAGATAGACAGACACACACACAAACATCTTGCCTTTTATATATAGAGATATTAACGGAGTACAAAAATTACCAGCAAAAATAAAACGTGTTTTCAGCCAACTCTCTGTCTCTGTCTTTCTGTCTGTCTGTCTGTCTGTCTGTCTGTCTGTCTCTCTCTCTTTCTCTCTCTCTCTCTCTCTCTCTCTCTCAAAAGAAGTTTTACGCAAAATTCCGTATTATTCTTTATAAAATTTATAGTATAATTATTACGAAGGTTATTCAATAAATAAGGTAAATTTTTCGGTATAAGGACTTCAAATACAGATAGAAGCTTACTTTTCCTTTAATTTTGTTCTTTTACTTCTTTTTCAAAGGGAATTAATTTTTTTCTTTTTGCAGATTGAAAAACTTTGAGAGTTTTGGAGATTAAAAAAGATGGCCGATTAAGAAGCTTGCTCCAGGATTGAACAGAGGCCAGTATCAAGTTTTTGGTTACTGAAGGGCGCAAACCAGTTGGAGTTCATAGGAGAATGTCAGCTGTGTATGGTGCCACATGTTTCAGCCAAAAATGTCTACAAGTGGGCTAAATTGGTTAAAGAAGGGCGGAGCAGTGTTGGGGATGAAGACAGGCCTGGGAGGCCTACAGAAGTGAGGTCTCCTGAGGTGATCGAATCAGTCAATGACCTCATTCAATCTGACAGAAGGGTGCCAGTAGATAACATTGCAAGGACTTTGAGCCTATCTGTTGGGACAGCAAACAAAAATGTCCATGATGACCTTGCATACTATAAGGTCAGCTGCCGGTGGATGCCAAAGATGCAAACGTTGCAGACCATCAAAGAGCTGGACTGAGAACTGCTCCCTCACCCACCTTACAGCCCAGACCTTGCCCCTTCAAACTTTCACCTGTTTGGTCCCTTGAAAGTGTTCACGAGAGGTACGAAGTTTGAAAGTGACGATGAAGTCAAAAGTGTTGTGAGCGATTAGCTGAGACATCAGTCCAATGATTTTTACGCTGAGGAAATACTGAAACTTGTGCACAGATGGGAAATGTGTGTGACACTACTGGGAGACTACGTTGAAAAATAAAAATAAAAGTTAGCTTCTATCAGTATTAGAAGTCCGTATACCGAAAAATTCACCGTATTGAATAACACTCGTAGATGTCCTTATACCGAAAAATACACCTGATTGATTGAATGAACCTCGTAGAAGTCCTTATACCGAAAAATACACCTGATTTATTGAATGAACCTCGTAGAAGTCCCTTTTACCGAAAAATTCACCTTATTTATTGAATGACTCTCGGAGAAGTCCTTATACCGAAAAATCCACCTTATTTATTGAATGACCCTCGTAGAAGTTGTTATACCGAAAAATTCACCGTATTTATTGAAGGACCCTCGTAGATGTCCTTATACGGAAAAATTCACCTTATTTATTGAATGTCTCTCGTAAATGTCCTTAAACCGAAAAATACACCTTATTTATTGAATGACCCTCGTAGATGTCCTTATACCGAAAAGTACACCTTATTTATTGAATGACCCTCGTATTATTTACTTTGCTTTACTTTTATACACCTACCATTCGTCCGTTCATTACCATATCTGGTCGGGTGCTCCTGCTATTCATCTCGATGTTCTAGAATGATCTGCAATGTCATCGACCTTGGCTTGTCATCTCGACTTCATTCACTTGCTCACCGCCGTTACGTGGCTTCCCTCTGTCCTTTCTACAAATATTTTCATTTCAACTGCTCTAACTTTTTTTCTAGTACTTCGATCACAAGAATTTAAGTGTACTACTAGATTGGCTTCTAGATCTCCAACCTTTCACCGTTGAATGTAACCTCCTCTTCTACTTAACAGTTTCTTTATTCAAACTTCCCGCCCGTAGAACTCCCTTCCTTTTATTTAATTCCATGATAGCTACAATCTCCAAAAATTTAAATGCAACATCAATTACCATCTTCTATCTCCTTGACTCTCATCTGTCTTTCATCCTTTTTTCGACACTCCCTGTACCCAATCCTTTCTCTCACTGTAACCCCCTAAGAACTAGTAGCGGTTCCGCGTTGCTTAGGTGAAATGGTTTTTAAAAAATCTTTTTATCCTCCTTTGCTTTACTCTTTCGTCCCCTAGAGAACGAAAATCTACGAGTCAAATACAAATGAAGGTTATTTTTTATTTAGTTCCGTGTTGATTATAAATTATCAGAGTAAAGATTTAATTTATAGATAAATTAAATGTTGTTGCTTGAAAAAGAGATGGACATTGCCATGAAAAAAGACCGTAAATGGTACAACTTAGTAGTCCAAAACTCTGTTTTGAATGATCAGATTTTTCTTAGATGGTCTGCTCTTTATCTATCTTTGATCATTATAATATTTGCACTATTTACATTATTCGGACTATTGTTTTCATCTTGGTTGCCATTTATACGACGTTTTGGCCGTTGTACACTCCAGCCTTCTTCAGGTAACAGGAATTTCTAACCGAACCCTTTATTACGATCACTGGGGTATATTATGAGACGAAGACAACTGTTTGAATAATGTTGGTTGGTTTGTTTTATGGCATATCAACCTTGGTGGGTCATTTATTGCCAACTAAATTTTATTTGTTGCTAGTAATACCTTTTTCTTTCAACAATTTATTGTTGTTTTTATATAAGTTTCGTGTCTAATAATACTTTTTCCTTTTCGCGTATCAAGATTCATTGGGATTTGGAGGGATAACTGGTGGGAAGGGATGGATTAATACCTTTCCCAAGGGTACCAGTGCTTAAGTGAATGTAGGGTATTCGAATTTCAGCTCACCGATTTCTCTTTCCGAGCCGATATCCATTGCACCACAACGCACGATCCGTCACTAAGCGGTTACAGCACCTGGTATTCTCAAGCGGTCACCCATCTAAGTACTGACCAGGCTCAACGTTGCTTAACTTCGGTGATTGAGTGAGAACCGGTGTATTCAACGTCATCTGGCCGTAATCCATGAAAAATTTAAAAAAAATTTAAATAGTGTAAATACTACCTCATCTCAGAAATATAGACTATTATGATATTTATTAAGCAATCGTCAAGGAATTATCAAAGAAATATTTAGTTGCGCTATCCTTTCATATGAGAAGTGTCTAAATAAGTACCCACTAAGAAAAATAACATTCTAAATTTTTATTATTTTTTTACCTGATCACTGGCACCATAGGTAAATACACGTAACGAGATGCATAACTAAATCAGCATCAATGCAGGTACGACAATATCTTTATGAATCATTTTATATTAAATATCCTTACTCACTGGGAGAAAGTGATTTCGCTTTAAGTTTTAATGCATACACAATTATATCGGCAGGTAATTAATCTTTTAATTCATATTATTAGCAGTAGTATTAGTAAAAGGGATATTAGTAGTAGTAACATCTGTAAAAATTGCTCAACTATTTACATATGGATCAGTATTTTAAACTTAACCCTCTAGGGCCATTCGTATCATATTTGATACAGTATTTCCCTATAAGGAAACATTTGGTATTTCCCTATAAGGAAACATTTGGTATTTCCCTATAAGGAAACATTTGGTATTCATTGACTGAGCAGTCAGTACTGCTTTCATTTGAAATTTATAAAATATTTCTCTTAAAAAATTTTTCAGGAAAATATTTCTTTCAAGGCTTGTTTTCATACTGTATCAAATATGATACGAATGGCCCTAGAGGGTTAATCAGGGTCTGGGCTCTGTGTCAAGATCCAAATCAGGCTGAAAAACAGTGTAGATTTTCTGTGTGATACATTTCTTTTTCTCTCTCTGGTCCCTTAGCTATTTTAACCATTCATTTTCACATTAATATCACGAAAATCATTTATTTTATAATTTTATACATTTATTTTAAACATATTTAGAGAGTTTTTCCCCGATATTTATTTGAGCCATTTATATACACATTATCATCACTGGATATTCAGTTTTTGTTTTTTTTATTTGTGAACGACTTTGTACAAGATATTTCTTCATCTTCTTCTGTGCAACCAAAAACAAAACATCTTGCATTCTAACAACGTAGCAAGCAGAGATTAGGACACAGGCCGGGTCCTGACCAACTTTGGCTGGGTCAACCTGGGGAGAAGGTATGATGTTTGTAATGGACCGAAACCGTCAATGAACCAGGGTAACATCAGTGATGATGTGTCTTAACCGCACCTAAATGATGTATTCAAAAAAAAAAAAAAAAAATAGTAAATATACATATATATTCTACATCGGTCGTACAATTCAGAATTCCATGCATTACACAATTATCAGGTGCATATTTCAAACTGACAGTCTAAGAGATTTGAATTTAAGTTCACGCGATGTTCGTGGAAGTTAAATTTAATAATTTTAGTGTACTATTTTTTAAAATCTATTTAGAGCATAATATAAATAGACAAAATTACATTAAGATAAAATAATTTAAATTTAAATTAAACAAGTTATTAAAATTCAGGGGGGTAATTAATATTTTTATTAATAATAAATAATATTTGCGCAAAATAAAAGAGAAAGCAAGGGAGTGACAAAGAAAGAAACAGACGCATAAGAAATTCACACATTAGAAGAACTTTGTCTATGTAACGCTAAGAATGTTAGGGAGATATGAAATATAACCATAACTACACACTACGACCTGCATTAAGACTTCTTGCAGACTTGGTAGGTAGTGCGACCATAGCAGAAATCAATTTTTAATGAAGAATGACATAATAACAACAACAACAGCAACATCAATAATAATAATAATAACCTTAAAAAATACAAAAAATGCGAAATATTTTATCTATGTAAGCGTGATCTTAGTTTAAAAATTGCTCAGCGGAAAATGTCATGATGTCATTTCTGACCTTAGGTCTCTTGTTAGGACCAAAAAAGAAATAAGTATACACCAGAAATAAATTTTATTTTTTCTTCAGGTTTGGCTCTAAGTATGTATAATTGTAGTTCTTAGTCTCAGCCATGATACCATTTACCCAGAGGACCTATTTAGCCTTCAATATTCAGTTTACGACGAAAAAAACTTATTTGATATCGATACCAGGAAATCAAGATTAGACTTACATTCATTCATTTTTCTTTCAGTCTATGCTTTCGATTTAACTGGAAACAACTATTGCTTTTTAGTCTTTCGTGTCAACGTCCAAAGATTCTGAGTTTCAGGACCCTGAATTAGTTTTAAAGCTTTCATTAGACCCGAGCAACGCCGGGTGATACTGTTAGTGAATATTAAAGAGAAGGTTGCCGTATGGACTGCCTTGTTGTTACTTTATCTCACGCTGAACTCAGCAAATTCGTCATGTATTAAAGTATTAATCGGCACCACTAAAATAAATTAAATAATGTTTTAAAAACTCACATAAGGGAACGAACACATTGAAATAAAACTATCAGAAAGAACTGGGATATTTAACAACATAAGCAAAAAGGAAAGAACTGAATAGAGGTTAAGAAAAATAAGCGAAAAAAAAAAAAGAAAAAATCAGAACTGTCACAATTTTTATCTTCGTATAAAAGAATATCTCGACTTCAATTTTTTAAAAAGTATATTTACCAAACAATTTTTCCATTTAGGGTAAATAAATGTTATTTATAATCCTGTTACCTAAATATTCAGTTTAGGTGGTATGAATAAAATATTACTCAGAGTTTAAAAACTTGCGTAACATACTAGGAAGGAATTATTTGTGTAATATACTATGAAAGAGCTACTTCCCTGCAATGAAAGGAATATTTGATTTTTAAATTAATTTTACAAATGATAAACAATACATATTGCAAAATCAAATTACAATTTTAATTAGCCTAAAATACTCGATAAAAACTTTTCAAGATGAAATGCTTTAAATTCCATAAATATTAAGTAGATCGTCATCTCACACTACGATGTAGAATATATATATATATATATATATATATATATATATATATATATATTTGATCTCTCGACCACGGATGACATAAATGGTTGTTGCCATGAATCGAAAATTGTGTTATATAGGCTTCATTAAAACCTTGTTTAGACTGGAGGTCATTCGTGGTCGAGAGATCTAAGACGTTGCCAGATCAAATGGTAGCTTCCCCTATGTAGATAGGGGTCGCAGGTTAGAATCCTGCCGAATGACACACATTTTTGTAATAAAAATTTATCGTAAATAATCAGGCCGGTAGATACAAATATATAATACTGTTTAATTAAAAAGCAGAATATCTACTTAAATACGAGTATCGATAAAAAATAATGTTCAAACAAATCATTTCATATGTGTCTGTATATATATATATATATATATATATATATATATATATATATATATATGCGTGTGTCTATATATATCGCCATATAGAAAGAAAATTAATGAAGTCTTAAAATAATCTTTTCATTGTGTATTTTTTCACGTTATCTTTATTCTTTCCTCTTTATTTTCAATACAGCTTCGTTTTCTCTGAAAATTATGTATACAGAAAAATAATACAATAATAACATATTTTTCTATCGATCGAAAATTCATAAAATTAACACATAGATACGTATATATGGTGACATTTGATGATGCATAATGCAAAGATTGCTGGGTTTTTCTGTGATTTACGAGTAGAAAAGCATTTTTGCAAGCAGTTTTTGTTATACATACATACACACATACACACACACACAAATATATATATATGATAACATTAATAATATATATGTGTATGTATATATTATTGTGTGCACAAAAAGGCGGCCACCAGCTGCTCCAATGCATATACAGATTCATTCATACATACATACATACATATATATATATATATATATATATATATATATATATACAATTATATATAAATGTATAAATGCATACATATAAATGCATACATATACATACTTACATATATATATATATATATATATATATATATATATATATATATATATATATATATAAACATTTACCAATAAAAATCAGAATACATACATGCAGAAATATTTGTATATCTTCGTAGATATACCGCTATATCAATATATTAAATTTTATTTAACATTTATAAACTTATTTATTGTTTATAATTTTACATTAAACAATACGTCTTTCATAGTTTTGCATTAAATTTATAGGTTTATAATTTTGCCTTTTCTTTAATTAAGAAAGGGCTTTTAAAACTGATAACAAATTATATTGTCTTACGATCTCTTTAGGTGTGAAATTGTTAATGCTCAAGCAGTTTTAGTTTCATCTATCTATCTATCTATCTATCTATCTATCTATCTATCTATCTATCTCACTTTGTTAATATATATATTCCAATTTATTTATATCTATCTATCTATCTATCTATCTATCTATCTATCTATCTCAATTTGTTAATACCAATATAATTCAATTTATTAATGCCTATCTATCTACCTATCTCATTTTTTTTAAATATCTATCTATGGATATCGCTATCTGTTGATTAATCTCTTTTTATCTCACTCTCTTACTCTCTCTCTCTCTCTGTCTCTTTCTCTCGTCGCCGACTAACGTCATTTCGGTCGGGTTTCAATACTGGGTAAAAAAGGCAATCGGAGTCTAACCGTACTGATGAGCTGTGATACGGCGAAACAGATCTGTCTGCGGATGACAATATATATATATATATATATATATATATATATATATATATATATTGTGATCCGCAGACAGATATATATATATATATTGTGATCCGCAGACAGATCTGTTTCGCCGTATCACAGCTCATATATATATATATATATATATATATAAATATATATATATTATTGTATATTTATTTTAGACTGCTCATTACAAGCGATTCATTATGTATCTACAAAATATTATAGCATATGTATTTGTATTTTCTCAATGCACATATTTGTAGCCATGCATACGTTTTTATATGGATGTACGTACGTATGTATGTATTTCTAATACTTATGAGCACTGGTGCTTTAGTGTAATTATAATTTAAATCCAAAATAAATTTCCGAATGTTTATGTTGTTTAATTATCGTTATATCTCACTTCTTCTTGTCTTAACTTCTTTAAAAATATGGATTTGATGTTATTGTTAATAAATATAAAGACGTGACTTTCGGGTGATTAGCTTGTTAACATATATTTAAAGGACGACCGAACAGAAAATCTAACAACTCTAACACTATCCATAAATTATTAAACAGATAAATAAAGTCTGTCACAAATGAATAAAAAGAACGGTAGTGAGAATGAGAAATTATGTTATGGTTTGCCAACGACAGAGTGAGAAAGCTGATGAGAAAGAGAGAGAGAGGGAGAAATGGAAAATGAGAGAGAGAGAGAGAGAGAGAGAGAGAGAGAGAGAGAGAGAGAGAGAGAGAGAGAATGGGAGTGGATGTGAAAAACCCTAGTAAATTGCAGGGAGATACCGAGAGAAAGAAAGTGAGATGAGCCAAATTAAAGAGAAACAAATAGAAAGCCAAAAAGAAAAGGAGATGAAATCCTAAGGCGGATAGGGAACTTAGGGGCAGATAACTCAATCAAAATACATAAATAATTACACGATAACAAAGAAATTGAACTTACACTATTTAGAAGCAGTTTGAGACGATAATAAACAACTGGCTGAGGCTCAAGCGAACCTTAGGGAATTTGAAGAATAGTTTAAATAAACTTCGTCCTGGGGCGGACATTTGTCGGTAGTGGGGCGTAAATAAGGGGGCACGCCCCGTCAGTAGACCTGAAAAACGCAAGGGATCCCCCGAAACGAAGATAAGTTGGTGGGATGCGGAGGCGATGATGTTAGGTATTGGGTGCACAGGGTTAATCAACGCAAGCAAATTGTTTTTCTGTCGTTATAATGTCAGGGTAACGCTAACGAGGATGTGGAAGAGTAGGAGAAGAGTGTGGCTGATTTGAAATATGGGACATTTGCCGTTCGGTCCCGGGTTAGGTTCGACCGTCCATCTTTGCGGCAACCGTCGTCTTTGTCGGCTTGTAAATCTGTGTGGCTTGTTCGTTACAAACACTCGGATGATCAATGGCTACCTTATGTGAGCAAACTGGAAGATATGTGGAAAGGTTTGGAAAAAGAAAGAATTACAGAAAGGAATATGAAAAGAAGGAAACACTGGTAAAACGAGAAAGAAAAGAATAACAATATGAATACTTTGTGAGAAAGAAAGAAATAACAAATGAAATCAAAATTATAAAATATACGGGAAATAAAAAAATAAACAGAAGAAAAAGAAAATATATAAAAATTAGTGATGAAAGATAAAGAGAATCAAAACAATGACAATAGACTCGAAAAGGAATCAAAGGGAGATCGAGAAAATTATTAAGCAAATAAACAAAAAAGAAAATAAAGAAAAAGAAAAAGGGAAAGCGATAAAAAGGAAAAGCAAGAAAAATGAAAAAAAAAAACAGAAATAAAATTAGTAAAGGATAGAGCGGGAAAAATAGAAAGAAAGAAAGAACAAGAATCGGTTGAGAAAGAAAGAAAGAAAGAAAGAAAGAAAGAACAAGAATAGTTTGAGAAATAAAGAAAGAAAGAAAGAAAGAAATAACAAGAATAGGTCGAGAAAGAAAGAAAGAAAGAGCAAGAATAGGTCGAGAAAGAAAGAAAGAAAGAAAGAAAGAAAGAAAGAACAAGAATAGGTCGAGAAAGAAATCAAGTAAGAATGAAAGAAAATAGAATGCACAATAAATTTAACGAAAAAAATAATATAATTTAGTGGAATCAAATCAAAATTAAATAGAATGAAAAAAGAAAGAAAGAAAGAAAGAAGAAGAATAGGTTGAGAAAGAAAGAAAGAAAGAAAGAAAGAAAGAAAGAAAGAACAAGAACAGGTTGAGAAATCAAGTAAGAAAGAAAGAAAAAAGAATACACAATAAATTTAACGAAAAGAATAATATCATTTAGTGGAATCAAATCAAAATTAAATAAAATGAAGAAAGAAAGAAAGAATGAATGAATGAATGAATGAAAGAAAGAAAGAACAAGAATAAGTTGAGAAAGAAAGAAAGAATGAATGAATGAAAGAAAGAAAGAACAAGAATAAGTTGAGAAAGAAAGAAAGAAAGAAAGAATGAAAGAAAGAAAGAACAAGAATAAGTTGAGAAAGAAAGAAAGAAAGAAAGAAAGAAAGAAAGAAAGAACAAGAATAGGCTGAGAAATCAAGTAAGAAAGAAAAAAGAATACACAATAAATTTAACGAAAAAAATAATTTTATTTAGTGGACTCAAATCAAAATTAAATAGAATGAAGAACGAAAGAAGAAAGAAAAAAAAGAAATAACAGAGCAAATAAGCAAGGAATAAAGAAAGAAAATAGGAAAAAACAATAAATTTAAGAATAATTATATTTAATAAATAAAAGAGAAAGAAAGAAGGAAAGAAGAACATGATACCAAATTTAAAAAAGAAAATAATTCAATTTAATTGAGTCAAAGTGGAAGGAAATAGAGTGAAAAAGAAAGAAAAGAAAAGTAAGAAAAAGTAAGCAAGGAAGGTGAGAAAAAAGAAAAACAAAGAATTTAAGGAAGAAAGAATAATTACATTTAATGGCGTCGAAAAGGAAGGGAAATATAGCAAAGAAAGATAAGAGATGAAATATAATATTGAAACAAAAGAATAAGAAAGAGATTTTGGATTTAAGATTTTGAATCAAGCAAGTAGAGAAACATCTGTACATCAACTAAAGTAACGTGTGGTTAAACGGTGTTCAATTTTTACTCGCTAGATACAGCAAAGGCTTTAGCGAAACTTCAACATCTACACCCTCCACTGCTACTAGAAGTGGGGCGGATTATTCGGATTTTGTGCTATGGCTAAGATCCATGCCTTCTGAATTTGTTGTTGAGCTGTTGTTGTTGTTGTTGTTGTTGTTGTTGTTGTTGCGGGTGAAAGGATCAAGAAACTAACAAGAGACTGGTCGGTTATTGAACGAATAGAAAAAGAACGAATGAAAATGTGTCTTAGGACGAAAAGGAAAATCATGGTTTGTCTTGCAAGAGGTCCGGAATAGTAATCACTAAATCGAGGTATTATGCTCATATGTATGTGTGTATCTGTCTCCTTGTGTGTATATTACGCAGGTTTTATTAAAGACCAGAGAAATTATTGTTTCGGATATTTTTTGTGATTTTTCTCTTGTTTCGTAAAAGTTCACGCATGTTTGGCCCCAGGCTAATTTAAAAGTGACCAAATGAAATATTATAGCAATATAATATGTAAGTACTTAACGATAATGATAAATGCGTAATATTAAATATGTAGTATACAATAAAATCATCTAGCCTTATATTGAAAAATAATAGCGTCAACACTAAACAAGATTTTCTACAAACTTCTCCAAAGTTACAAACAAATTTAACATAGTCAAACATTTTCAAATGAACTAACATATTTTATCAAACAATAGTTCAATAAAAGCTCATATTAGTACGCATAGAAATATTACGCATATTATAAGCATACAAAAAAAACTTTTAAAATACTATAATATGCTTGAAACACTTAAATTCAGTTTATGGCAAAAAAGATATTTGTTATAATGAACAGTTAAATAAACAGAGTGCTCAATTCAATTTTCGAAAACGAAAAAGTAAAGCAATTTAAGATTCAAATCATTGGAAACACTGACCTCTATACAGCCACAGTTTATATATATATATATATATATATATATATATATATATATATATATATATATATATAAGTCAGTTAAGTTCTATACGTGATACACGCTTTGGTAATTATGACTGGACTGACTGACTGACTTGGCAGAACATTTTCTCGAAGTCGGTTGCCATTATTTTCTGCGGTAGATCGGCCAACCAGAGCAATAGAACCCAATCTGTACTGACATTTAACCAGAATAGATAGATAGATATTAAGTGATGATTTTGTTATTATAATAGTTTATTTTAAAATACACAGTAAAAATTATTTATTTAGAAAATATTAGATGAATTCAATGGTTATTTGTTTTTTTTTATAACTACAATATACCTTAGTACATGACATAAAAGGTCAAAGTAAAACATATTTAGGATCTACCAAAGACGGTTTTAAAGTCAGATGGAATAAATATACGTCTATAATTTAACTGGAAAATCAAAAAATTGTACAAAACTGGCTAACAACGTATGGAAGTTAAAATTAAACTATGAAAAATATCCCGGTATAATTTGAAGCACAGTAAAAACAGCCAAACCTTACAACGGTGGTAAAATATGCCGTTTGTGCCAGGAGGAAAAATTGGCTATTATGTTGTTCCCAGGCAAAAACGAATTGCTAAATGAAAGGTTAGAAATTATGTCCAAGTGTAACCATTTCAATAAATATCTACTATGATCATAAATTCATAGATGAAAGTGTTTTAAAACCTTCAAGTATTTTTCCTAATTTTGAAAACTGTGCGTTCATAAAAATCCCTGTTACGTGAGCGTTTGAAAACGGTAAAATCAGTTATGGTGAATCACATGAAGACCCTGAAACGTAGAAATCGATCTTCCGAAATAACAAATGAAAAATATTCAAAAGTTTTATAATTGTGTTGAACAATTTTAATACAAATGTGTACTTGTCTAATTTAATTTGATCAAAAACTTACTAATTATCTAATTATATATATATATATATATATATATATATATATATATATATATATATGAGTGTGTGTATATGAGATAGATAGATAGATAGATAGATAGATAGATAGATAGATAGATAGATAAAAAAGAAATTAGACATAAATAGATGAAATTATATCTATGTAACCAGCTAGCTAGCTAGCTAAATAGAATGATATAAGCGGAATAATATTGCTAACTGGCTACATGAATATACATACATATATACAGACACATAGATATATGGAATGATATAGACATAAATATATATGATTATATGAAGGGAATAAGATAGATAGATAGATAGATAGATAGATAGATAGATAGATAGATAGATAGATAATGAACATACTGACATAGATAGATAGATAGATAGATAGATAGATAGATAGATAGATAGATAGATAACGAACATACTGACATAGATAGATAGATAGATAGATAGATAGATAGATAGATAGATAGATAAGATAATGAACATACTGACATAGATAGATAGATAGATAGATAACGAACGTACTGACATAGATAGATAGATAGATAGATAGATAGATAGATAGAGAGATAATGAACATACTGACATAGATAGATAGATAGATAGATAGATAGATAGATAGATAGATAGATAATGAACATACTGACATAGATAGATAGATAGATAGATAGATAGATAGATAGATAGATAGATAGATAGATAATGAACATACTGACATAGATAAATGGATAGATAGATAGCTAGCTAGATAGATAGATGGATAATGAACATACTGAAATAGATAGATAGATAGATAGATAGATAGATAGATAGATAGATAGATAGATAGATAGATAGATAGATAGATAAAGTATAAAAATTTTCTAATGAAAAATAAAAGAGTGGATAGTGAAATATGTTTACTGGATTGGACGTTAACATTAAATAAAAATATTTTTCAAAGAAAATAAAAGAAAAATCGAACTAAAGAAAGAATAGTGAACGGATGATCGTGGAGAAAGAAGAAAAAGTTATATATAAGAGAAGAAAACTTTAAAAAATGAAAGAAGAAAAAAGAAAATTCCTAAAACAATTAAAAATAACGTAAGAAATACTATAGAAAATTTGGAAGAAAAAATATCAAAATATGAAGGGTGAAAGAAAACGTTGTTAAGATATTTAATAAAGAGTAAGATAAAGTAACGAAACAAAAGAGAGAGGGAAATAGAGAAATCAAGAGAAGGAGAAAGAGTGAAATATGAAGAGGGAGAGGATGAATAACGTAGAGAAAAGATTAAGTGAGTTGAAATGAAAATGAGAAAAGAGGAGGAATAGGGGGAATGAAAAATAAATCTTTGTAAATTGTCAGTTAGTTTTATTTCATTGATATGCAAGTGAAGGTGTAATTAGAATTTGGCCAGAAAAGAGGAAGGAACCATAATTGGAAAACGATTTAAGAGAAAAAGGGTGGGAAAAGAAATCATTAAAAAGGACGTACGCATGCGTGTGGGCATGTGCCATTGTTGGTAGAGAAAGAAAGAAAAATAAACAGAAAAATCTCGGATAGGTGATGGTGATTTATAACAAGCAATATTTATACAAAATCTCGCCGCTATGACATGTATATATCATGAATCAATTGACATCATTTTCTTATATCACAATTTTATTTTATTTGTTTATTCGTTTCTAGACGATGATAGAAATTTATTTGTTCAAATGAAATTCCTTAACAATTCGTATTATGGTGAGTCACAAATAAATTCCATTTTAGGTTACCAATTGTAATATTGAATTTATTATACTACCTACTAATCATTTGTAGCTGTTAAAATTAATTTGGGACACATTAACATATGACTATGTAGAATTCAAAGGGCAATTGATTGACACGGATAAGTCTACAAAAAAGACTGTAAAAACTGAGATCCATGAAAGAAATGTAATATCGTGGTGGAATCGTCTGGGTATAATCCATTATGCGGATTGTGGTGTGTTAGATATCGGATCGGAATAAGAAATCGGGGAGCCGAGTTCGAATCCTGTTAAATTTGTTGCATTCACTTAAACGCAAAATCTTCGGGAAAGGTATTAATCTATCTCTTCAGACTGACTTCTATAGCCTTCGTTGGCAACCAGTCTGCTACAGAAAGTCATGGCAAAATCTTCTGCCTAGTCAGTTATGTTTCGAAAGAGACATGATCGCTTAAGCGTGTATCACGTATGGCAATTCGCTGATTATTCATTATACGCGTTGTGGTATGATGGATATCGGATTGGAATGATAAATCAGAGAGCCGGTTTCGAATTCTAGTTGAATTCGTTTCATTCATTTACACACAAATACCCTTGGGAAAAGTATAGATCCATCTTTTCTCTCTCCAGCTATGGTTTGAACAGCAGAACAAATTAGGTTCTACACCCTACAACCAATCTACTGTTACACCAAGTTGGGGTCCTGGGCATGACGGTAAACTGCATCCGGCAGCAAGACCTCTGATTGGGAGGTTGTGAGGAGCATGGAACCACCTCTTAATTGCTGTTGTTCTCAGGTCCACCCTGACCCAGAATGGTAGCACCTGTTAGGGTCCCAGCTATGGGCAAATAGTTAACCCCCAAACTGGGGCCAAAGCACTATAAAAGTATAAAAATACACTTTTATAGAAATATATACATTTTTGAAGGAAAAATATTAGCAACAGTACATTTTTGAAGAAAACATTTTACTATAACACATTTTTGAAGGAAAAAAAATTATTCTCAGCAAAACATTTTTAATACAAAACCAGAAAACATCTTCAGTTTTCTAAAATAAAAAAGAATAAAAATAAAAAAATATCATCAAATTCTGACTAAATCAATCTTCTTACTATAACTGAACATTTAAAAAGTACCTTAAAACCCTACCATTTTGGCATTAATAACCCACAGAGTTTGATATGCCGTTAAACAAAACTCAAATACACCAAGTTAGATCTTTGGTTCTTTCCGGATTGTTTCCGGTGGTGATGGTTGATAGTTAATTTTTGTCTTATTTACTTTCAGTTTTGGTGTATGCACTGTAGAAGGCATTCAGTATTTGTTGTAGATGTCATCCAGAAATTGCTGCAAACTACTGTCATCTGCATATTTAAAATCGATCACTGAAGTTACTAACGTTGTATGTTTAGAGCCAAGATGGGTAAGGTTAAATAATCTACCGTTTGTCTTGTAGACAATCTCAATACTTAGAAGCAGATCATCTTTTATGATGTCATTCATTGTTGCAATAAAGAAGATTAACAAATTTAGAGCAATAACACATCCTTGTTTCAAACCAGATCTGATTAGGAACTGTCCACGTTAGTCATTGTTGGAGAAGACTACGTAGCACATGTCACCATTCAAGACACAGATGTATTTTGGTGAATAATCGTATATAGAGAGAGGTTATCCCATAAAAGCTCTCTTGACACTGAGTCAAAAGCTTTGGTAATGTTAATGTATGTGATGTATAAGGCCTGAAACTGTTCACGACGTTTCTTTTGTATTAAGCGTACTGGGAAGATCATATCTATTGTTCCATAGGATGGTTTGAAATCAGCTTGTGTTTCTGGAAATATCCTATCAGCTAGTGGATTGAGTCGGTTATTCATGACATGAGTGAGAATGTTTCTAACTGTTGAGCGTAGAGAGGTCCATGGTAAATTCCGCAGACGTTTATGTCTAGTTTCTTCTTATGGATAGTAATTATTGCAGGGTCTTTAAAATTTTTAGGGACGGTTTCATTTGTCCACATTTTTCAAGATGAGTTGTTGCATTTGATGTTGAATAAGATCGCTTCCATATTTATATCTTCCATCTAGTCTACCATTAGGGACCCTCCACCACTATGACGTGTGGAGAAAATTTCAGGAGGCATGTTTTGTTATGCCAATATCGTTGGAAGCCATCAGGACCATCTAGATTGAATTTTTTCTCATCAGAAAACAGGACTTTCTCCCACTTCTCAACGTCCCATGTTTGGTATTCACAACCAAACTTTAAGTGGTCCACCTTGTGATGTGGAAGCAGCCGAGGAATTTGTTTACGCTTTTTATTTACCATGCCTTTTTGTCGTAAATGTTGTTTGATGGTTACGGGACTGCAATCAGCATCTGTGACTGCCTTAATTTGACTAGAAGAAAGTCCCCCCTATTTCATAACAACGCGTCTTATTCTCTTACTCATTGCAGGAGAAATTTTTTGGGGCCTACCAGAGGATTTTGCTTTTCCATAATTCTCACTGTTCTTTAGAAAGTTGGAAATCACAGTTTTACTGAGATTTACCTTAGCTGCGATCGACCGCTGTGACAAACCTTGCTTATGGCATTCTAGAATTCGAGAACGCTCAACTTTGGTAAGTTTGCTTGTTTTAGGCATGGTAACACCTTTACGAAGTGATTGCTAATCTCTAACTGAACTAAAAACATTGGAATTACCATAGATCTAACAATTTATACCCCTGGTCTTATAATTTTGATCATGCGTGAATCGCGTCATTCTATAAAAATGTAAATTTCTAAATAAAATGTTTGGAATGCAGCTTTTTGTTTCCATAACCTTTTAGATTCTAGTATTGGTAACCTTAAGTGGTAGGAGTTTAAAATCTATCTGTAAAAAAAAAAATCTTTTTAAAGATTTTTAAGTGGTCTTAAATTTTTGATCAGAAGTGTATATATATATATTTTATAAATTATACTTTAGAACATCTACAAACTACAATCTATTACAGAAGTGTACATTTTTTTCGATATTGAAAGAACAATGTCTTATCAGGTAGTTAATAATGATGGTAATAAACGTTATTTTTGAAAAGAAAATTGATAAAAATTGACTTCCTTTTATTGGCAAAATATTTTTCGTACGAGGTAAAGAGGATAGGAAAGATGAGAAAATAAAAAGAGAAATCAAAAAAAGGAAAAGAGAAGGACACAGGAAAAAAGAAAAAGAAAAAAGAAAAAGAAAAAAGAAAACAAGAGAAAAAGAAATAAAGAAACATGAGGAGAGAGCCAATAAAAAACGGCTCAAGAAGAAATAGACCCCAAATTTAGGTAGGAAGTAATGTATAAGCATATACAAACATCGGTCACACGACGTCTGGGCTTAACAAAGTGAGAAAGGGGGAAGAAAGTGAGATAAAATGAGAAAATGTAGAGGGGGAAGGGAGTGGTGGAGAGACAACAAGAGCTGAAAAGAAATAGAAATTTCAAACTTTGGCCGAAAATTTATTGTAAATAGATACATTTGTTAATAACATTGTATATAACAAAATCCTTTAACATTAAAAAAAAGAAAATGGTGAAATCACATACACAGACATAGGAATTATTCAAAAGTGCAGATTTATTATTTATTTTTTTATTTAATCTACTGGGTAGTTTACTTTCTCCCTTCTACATTACAACATATCTCTTCGTGTTTACTTTTAGTTTTTTTTTTTATAATCATATCGCCCCAAGCAAGGCATTTTACTGCCACTGTTTTGCAGGGGGTTACATAGGAGGAAAGTTATGAGAAAGAGTGACATCTTATAGGGTGTGTCAGGAAGTGAGTAAGTGAAGGATGACTGTGACCATAAAGTGAGGGATCAGTTTATATATTGATTGTAATGTACAATTTATCCCCCACTTTCTATCCACATTATAATAATATAGACATTTTTTTTATAATCATATCGCCCCAAGCAAGGCATTTTGCGGCCATTGTTTTGCAGGGGGTTACATAGGAGGAAAGTTATGAGAAAGAGTCACCTCTTATAGGGTGTGTCAGGAAGTGAGTAAGAGAAGGATGACTGTGACCATAAAGTGAGGGATCAGTTTATATATTGATTGTAATGTACAATTTATCCCCCACTTCATATCCACATTATAATAATATAGACATTTTTTTTATAATCATATCGCCCCAAGCAAGGCATTTTACTGCCACTGTTTTGCAGGGGGTTACATAGGAGGAAATTTATGAGAAAGAGTGACATCTTATAGGGGGTGTCAGGAAGTGAGTAAGAGAAGGATGAGAATACTGATGAGAGTGGAGTGGATGGACAAAGAAGCATAAGAGAGAGGATGCAGGTTAGTGAGATAGGGGATGACTATTAAATTTACATTTAAATTCTTGGAGATTGTGGCTGTTGGGGAAGCAAGTATGCGGAAGAGAATTCCACAGGCGGGAAGTGTGAGAAAAGAAGTTTCTCAAGTAGAATTTGCGTTACATTTTATTGGTTTCACAGTAAAAGGGTGGGACCTAGTTGCTAATCTTATGGCTCGAGTAGATTTATATATAGGGGGCACCAGTGAGCTAAGTTCATCGGAGTAGAATCCGTAAAAGTATTTGTAGAAGAGACACAGGGAAGTCACATTGCACCGGTGAGAAAGTGACTGTATCTGAGCTGCCAAGTCGGAATTTATCACATTACAGATTTTCTGTTGGATTCCTTTTAATTATCGCTCGACTTGTTTGTACCAAGTCTAACTCTGCACTAGAAAACCTAGGAACTGATGAAAGTGATAGATTATAGTCAATATGCCTATCATTCATTCAATACTCCTGGATCTTTTGAAGAGGAGAAAATATTTTTCTTTTGTTTCCTGTTTAGGACTAGGTTTCTGAATCCTTATAAAAGTCTACTTCAGCTCTATACGCCTAACGCTTATCTTTCCCTACGCTAATATATCTCCGCACAGTAACTCTCTACATTGAGTTGCTCTTGCGCCTTTTACTGGTTGAGCATCAGTTATAAAGTAGAATTTTAAAAACGCTTTAATGCACTAGGCTATTTTCCCCAGAGCCAACCCTGAAGGTAGATTGTAAAACTTAATATTCTTACTGGCCGCAGGTAATTGAATCTCTTTGAGAAAAATATCCCGTAATCACTTCATTTTGTGCTGTAGGAGTTTCTGTCGTAAATAAAAGCTGTGTTGACTCTTACCTTTACCTTTTCTAAATATTATATTTCGTAATGCAGACATTCGTTCATGTCTAATTCTCTGATTTAGATTTTGTACGATTTGTGGTGCAGAGGATATCGGCTTGACACGAGAAATCGGGGAGCCGAGTTCGAATTCCAGTTGCATTCAGTTACGCGCAAATACCCTTGGGAAAGGTATTAATCCATCTCTTCCCTTCAGTTATGGGTTAAACAACAGGACATTTTCGGTTTTATAGCATTGGCTAGCAAGCAGTCTACAGCAGAACGTAATGGCAACATACTGTGGGATAATCTTCTGCCCAGTCAGTCATGCCTCTTTTGAGACATGATCGCCCAAGCATGTATCACGTCTGGCATTTAACTGACGATTTCATAGCCCAGGTAAATTTAGAGATTTGTAGGAGCAGAAAATGTGCATTAAACTTTGCTATAAAAATAACCTTTTTGCATTCAGGGTTCTAATTGACGACTGCAAACGATGCTGCATATTCTAGACGGCTGTATACAGACATGCAACTGGAAAACTTTGCGAAAGAGATGTTCCGTGCGGTCTGAGCACGATTTTTTGTAAGGGACTGTTTAATGAATTTCAACGGACTTTGTAAACATGAGAGGCCTCGTTACAAAATATTTACACAGAATTATGTTAACAGAAATAATTATCTCGTTACTGTCTATAGGGAAGTCAAAGATGATTGCATCATCATTCATCAGTGATGAATCATTGGCTTATGTTTATAACTGGCAGATAAGGCAGCATTTATATATATATATATATATATATATATATATATATATATACACACACACACACTACCGGCCATAATTATTAGGCCACCTCAGTGTTTAAAAAATGACGTATTTCATACAATCTTTTAGTATTTATTGATTTATTGCCAAGTGAATAATTGTAAATAAAAATAAAATGGTTCTTTTGTTAATACTGCACAATAACATGTGCATCAAATGAATTTATAAATAATTAATAATTACCTATATTGTAGTTTCATCAATGAAAGAATGAAGAAAATTTAGGGCGATTCGGGCGAGTTCATCTTTGCTTCCTTGCCTTGTAAAATATTGCAAAGTAATAATAATAAAAGAACCATTCTTATTTTCATTTAGAACTATCCACTTGGCAAAAAATACTAAAAATAGCATGAAATACATAATTTCTTTTAAAAAACTGGGATGGCCTAATAATTACAGCCGGTGTGTATATATATAAGATGAGCATTAACTTACATATATGTTCATATGTATATAAATATAATTACTTGTTTTATACATTATTTGAGTAGATGCTCTGTCTTCTGCATTATTAACCAGTAAATTATTTGCATCTACCGACTTGAATAATTGAGAAATCTCGTTAAGAATTATTCAGGGCAGGAGATGCAAATAAATATACTTTTTAATAACGGAAAAAACAGAACATCTACTCAAATATGATTAGGAATTACAAATAATGTTTAAATAAATAAATTTAAAAAATGACGGATTTGAATTATTTCGTAACAGATTTCATACAAATTTGTTGTATGTACACACACACACACACACACACACACACACACACACACACACACACACACACACACACATATATATATATATATATATATACAGAAAATCTAAGCCTGAGCCAACAAACCTACCTTGGTTTCACCCTACGGCTCGTCAGGGTAAATTGGCTGATTTACCCTGACGAGAGAATGTGCGTTGTGGTACAGTGGATATCGGCTCGGAACGAGAAACCGGGGAGCCGAGTTCGAATTCCTATTGAATCCATTGCATTCACTTACGCGCAAATACCCTTGGTAAAGGTATTAATCCGTCTCTTCCTTCCAGTTATGGGTTAAATAACAGGACAGATTGGGTTCTATAGCATTGGTCGGCAACCAGTCTACCGCAGAAAGCAATGGCAACCTACTGCGGGATAATCTTCTGCCCAGTCAGTCATGTCTCTTTCGAGACATAATCGCCCAAGCGTGTGTCACGTATGGCACTTAATTAACTGACTGACCCTGACGAGCCGTGAAACCTAGGTAGGTTTGTTGGGTCAGGCTTAGTTTTTCTTTGTTTTGTCTTTGTTGCTCTACCTTCGTATTGAGCGCTTTTGTGTTAGGGTTTTCGTCACGGTTTTTTTTTCTTCTTACGGGTACAAATTTTTGTTCATGCATTTCGTTTGTTTCTTTTTTTACTTCCCCCTCTTTTCCCTCCAAGTTTGTCCTCGGTGGGTTGTTCAAGACGATTTAAATTATAGCTTAATTAGTAATAGTTTTGGCAGCGTTAGTTC
>JBBBDQ010000337.1:7865000-7897500 GCA_037127315.1 Ascarosepion bandense | reverse complement strand
GTAAATTCAAACAAGATTTACAGTTAGTAGATTCTGTAGAAAAGCAGAACGGAAGCCAAGAGCCGGCTATTGCGGCAAAGAATATGAAAATGAAAGCCAAAGATAAAGCTCTTGAACAGATGAAACAGCGCTGGCAAGACAAACCTCTGCATAGCCAATATCCAGTACGTGCCAATAAATCCAATGTTGACAAAGTTAATACTCATCGATGGTTACGTGCATCTGGATTAAAGTCTGAAACTGAAGGCTTTATTCTTGCAACACAAGACCAAAGTCTTTTCACGAGAAACTTTCAGGCAAATATTATGCATAATAATATGGATCCAAAATGCAGGTTTTGTGATAAACACCAAGAAACAATAGACCACTTAATCTCAGGCTGTTCTGTGCTTGCCCCAAATGAATATAAAAATCGCCACGATAGAGTTGGGTAATATTTACATTGGGCAATATGCAAACATTATGGAAAAGCTGTAGGCAAGCACTGGTATGAACATCACCCAGCACCGGTTACAGAAATAGAAGATGTAACCATTCTATGGGATTACACCATCTACACAGACAGAAAAATTGAAGCAAACAGGCCAGACATTATTGTTAAAAACCAGAAGGAGAAAACTTGTCTATTAATTGATATGGCTTGTCCAGCGGATTGTAACATAGCAATCAAGGAATTTGAAAAACTGTCAAAATATAAAGACCTGGAAATTGAAATAGAAAAAATGTGGAAATTGAAAACAAGAGTTGTGCCAGTGATAGTAGGTGCACTTGGAATGATAAAAAATGGAACAAAACAACACATTGAAAGAATCCCTGGAAACCCCAGCTTAAGAGATATACAAAAATTGTCTTATTAAGTACAGCCCACACACTAAGGAAAACTTTATCTATGTAATGCTGGAGATGATAGGGAAGATAGAAAAACATGAAATGGAGCCATAACAACACGCCACTACCTGCCTTAGGTCTCCCCGCAGACTTGGTTGGTAGTGTGACCAAAGCAGAAATAGAAATATGATGAAAAATGACACAATAATAATAATATTATTTATTGCCAAGTGAATAATTGTAAATGAAAATATAATGGCTTTTTTGTTAATATTGCTTAAAAACTTGTGCATTAAATGAATATATAAATATTTAATAATTACCTATATTGCAGTTTCATCAATGAAATAATGAAGAAAATTTAGGGTGATTCGGACGAGTTCATCTTTGCCTTGTGATATTTTGCAAAGTAATAATAACAAAAGTACCATTCTATTTTCATTTGACAATAAATACTAAAAATAGTATGAAATACATCATTTCTTCTAAAAAACTGGGGTTGCGTAATAATTATGTCCGGTAGTATATATATATATATATATATATATATATGTGTGTGTGTGTGTGTGTGTGTGTGTGTGTGTGTGTGTGTGTGTGCATTTATTTTAGGTTCGTGTAAGTTCTAGGATTATATGTCAATTTATTTCCCGAGATGACCGAAGCATAACGAATGGATGATGAATCAGGTAAATATTTCTATTTGAGCACGACCAGACATGTTCCAACTTCCGCTTCTTGAGACTTAAGCTTAATGTGTAATTCGCTGACGACCAGTTGCATATGTTTATGTTATAGTATTTGAAGAACCTGAATGAAAGTAGCAGATCAACTTCATTTTTTTTCTGACGACGGTTGAAAGTGCATGTAAAAGTTGGGCCTCATTAAAAAGTGTTTATGTAAAAAATTAGTTAAAGAAAAAGTCTATTTAAAATAAATGGCTCGAACTTTGGCTGTGTCAGTTAATTGCCATACGTGTTACACGCTTTGGGCGATCATGTCTCAAAAGAGACATGACTGACTGAGCAGAAGATTATCCCACAGTAGGTTTCCATTGCTTTCTGCTGGTCGCCAGCCAAGTCTATAGAACCCAATCTGTCCTATTATTTAACGAATCACTGGAGGGAAGAGACGGATTAATACCTTACCCAACGGTGTTTGTGCATAAGGGAATGCAAGAAGTTCAAGTGGAATTTGAACTCGGCTCGCCGGTTTGCCGTTCCGAGTCGATATCCACTGCACCACAATGCATATAAAAAATCTCGCTAAGAATTCCATTAGAACAAACGGAGCATACACCTTATTCACTAAATGTAGACTCTTTTTTTATTTTGAACTATTTTCAAAACTTCAAACATCCCTGAAATAAGATTGTCTTGCATTCGTGACAACAGTACTGAAAAGGAAAAGAGCTCCAAAGACGTTTTCAGTAATAGCATCCTCATCTCACAAATAAATTCACTAGGGAAGTATTTTAAATGTGACATCAGAAAACAAACCTGGAAACAAACCTTTCTTTCACAAAACCAATCTGCACCGTATATATAGTGCTTAATTATGATGATATTTAGCCCCAGGTTTGTTATTTTCAGCGGTTTTACTGATAAAATGTGTTTTGGCAAGCAGTAAAGTGCTCGATATCGGGTTGTAGATAGGTCGTTGATAAATACAAAGTTTTTGCCTCGTTAATAAAGGAGATTCATGCCGACTTCAGAGTTTCGTCAGGATACTCTTATGATGTTCTCAGAAGACTGGGCTGTTTGCCATTAAGTCACGGTTTTTTCTTGTTTATACAGAATATAGTGTAGGACTGGTCTTGTTTGTGACTGGATGGTTATTTATTTTCTTTTTGTTTATGATTAGTTGATTTTTCTTTTCTTTATTTTTATTTTTTTGATTGTGTAGTTTGTTCTATTTTTATTTTTAGTGCATGTGTGAATGGATATTTGTTTAATTCGGATTGACTCTTGTTTTATTGCTCTTATTTTTATTGGTTTGACCTTTTTTCTTAATGTGTTGGTATGTTTTACTGCTTGAAGGAATCTTTTCTATGTCATGGTTAGGTGCTATTACATTCGTGGGCTTTACGTGTGTTTGTTTTTTATTTTTATTTATTTATTTATTTTATTTTTATTTTTCGTTTTGTGGTTGTACTATTTTCTGTTTTTGTCGTGACTCGGTATTTGTATATATTTTAATTTTTTGTATTTATATTTTTTATGTTTTTGTCTTTGTTCAATTTTTTCTATTTATTATTTTCGTTTCGAAATCTTAATTATATTTTTAGTTTTTTACTTTTAATTTAATTTTTAATTTCTTTTATTGCATTTATTTTGTTTTTATGCTTATTTTTTGTTTGATTTTGTTGCTATTTATTCTTGTTTGTGTTGCAAAGTAGGTATTTATTCAAAATATGTATTTAATATTACGTTAATGTTTAGACGCAAACCAGACCGAACTGCTGTGAGATTCCTAAACTACTAAGATTGATTGAATTAATCATTTTCTTTAGCTTATCAACCCTTTGCAGATTATCTCAAGCCAAAAAATATTTTTAAATTGTAAGAATCTTTTTCTTTTTTTTTTAATAATCATGATTCAGCAATACAAGCCTTTTTAATTAGGTAGAGAGCAGGAGATGTCGATTTGTAACTTTCCCAAGTGTATTTACACGTAAGTGAACATAATGAACCCAACTGAAATTGAAAATGGCTCTCCGATTAACTATGCTATTTTCTTTTACACCACCCTCACATCCAAGCTTACAGCAAATGATATTCCCAATCGGTCACCCATCGACGTTTCTTAAGTTCGGCTATAGTACGGGGACCGGTTTTTAAATGTGATGTCGCATTAAGCAAGAAAGGACGTCCTGCTCCGTCGCTGATAATATAATAGCATATCAGGATGAATATACATATATATTCGCTTGTGTTCATATATGTGTGTTAAGCTTGTGTAGGTTATGTACGTGTCTTAGTGAATTAAGATTGGTTCCAGCAAATATCTTCTTCATTAACACAGATTTGCTTGTCCGTTGCCTGACTTTAACCAGTTGAACACGTTCCTTAAAGAGTGGCGCTCGGTGCATCTCACTTCATGAGCGAGCGTAGTCTCGGAACGACATGGTTAAATGTCAAGAAGGCTAATTATTTAAGTTTGAAGGAGGAAATAGCCTTGACGATTGATATTTAGGACCACCGTAAATCGGATTGAGGGGAATGGGTTAATTGACCTGAAGATATTTCATATTATGCCTCACCTGAAATGTTACGAGCTCTTCTTTTATATGCTCTGCCTATTCAGGACGTAGGCGATCATGGCTCTTCCTATCCACAGTCGCTTTTTGTAGCGTTTCTTCCTATTCTAATCTTCCTTCCTCACGTTTTGCTATCCATTAAAAAGCTCGTCAAGTAGGTGGCCCACTACCTTCACCTATATCTCTTGTTCTCAATGCTCTTCGTGAGGGTTAAATTCTCCAATCCCTTCTTTCTTATTATAAGTCCAAGATACTTCAGGCGTCTCTTTTTGGTTTTGGGTATAAGTGTTCTTTTTCTTACCATAGGCTATTTCACAAGAAATTGGGCATTATATATAGACTAGCAGTATAGCCCGGCCTTGCTCGGGTGTAATGAAAGCTTTAAAACTAATCCATGACCCTGGAGCTCAGACTCAGCCTAAAGAATATTTGTGTGAATTATGGATTTGTATAAAGAACATACAGACAGATAAAGAGACACACACACTAACATCTTGCCTTATATATATATATATATATATATATATATATATATATATATATATATATGTTATCGATTTTCTGCAATATTTTAAGAACTGCAACCTTGAAATTCTGAATATCGTTTCTTATGTCTTTGTCTATGAGTGTATCAAATTTGATTAAAATTGGACAATTCCTTCTATAACCCGATTTTTTCGATTATCGATTTTCGATATTTATCGGGGGTACCTCGACACAAAACCTAGCTAAGAACACTCGCAGACGATTATAGTGCAACTGTGTAAATTTTCAAGAAAATCGGTTCAGCCGTTTCGGAGTCTATAGGTAGCGGACACACACACAGAGTTCCATTTATAAATAAGTTTAGATGCTTAGATAACCTTCAATCATAGACCGTCTGGAGGTACTGGGTTACTCGTCCTGAAAGCAATTTGGTTAAGATGCATGTACCTGACGTACCCTTATCAGACTGGATATCATTATAATTATATTGGTTGCATATATTTGCATTCCAGCATCAGTTAGTTGGCATCCTATTCTGTCCGTGTTTCTTTTTCATGGTGAAGGTTACAAAAAATATTTCTTCATGCATTTATTCATACATTTCTTTAAAAGCATTATTCCTGAAAATGAAAACGATTTGAAGGTTAACTTGAGTCAGGTGATGCTTTACATGGCCTGTGTCTGCAGTTATACACGCGTGCAGCATAACATCTGGAACACTTATTATACACGGGCTTGGGTGGCCGGCAAAACTGGCAAGTTTCAATCTACAAAAATCCTCTCTGACACACATACAATTTTTTCTCCTTTCTTTCAAGCAGTTCTTCTAGTGCACAGGATGTGCGCAGAATTAAGGCAACGACAACAGGTAACAATATCGACTCTGAAAGGAAGCCATAAAAACACAACTGCGAATTTAAATAAATTAAGTTAAATTTCAAAGCGAAGATAAATGATATAAAAATAACTTTCTTTTTGCTTTTCTTTTCTTTTTCCTTTTTATAGATAGACACTCCTCCAATTCTACGGGTTATCTTTCTTTTTTATATTTCCTTGTTTTGTTTTTTCTTTTAATGTTCCTTTTCTTTAGGTATTTTCTTTCTTGATCAACAGTTCTTTCAATTTAAGCTTTATTTTCAGAAATCAGTTAAGTGCCATACGGGATACACGCTTGGGTGATCATGTCTCGAAAGAGACATGACTGACTGGGTGGAAGATTATCCCTCAGTAGGTTTCCATTTCTTTCTGCAGTAAACTGGTTGCCAGCCAAGGCTATAGAACTCAATCTGTCCTATCATTTACGGATTAATACCATTCCCAAGGGTATTTGCCTATTTCAGTATCTATCTATCTATCTATCTATCTATCTATCTATCTATCTATCTATCTATCTATCTATCTATCTATCTCAGCCTGTTTATTATCTGCCTATTTCAGTCGCTTCAGATCTATCTATCTATCTATCTATCTATCTATCTATCTATCTATCTATCTATCTATCTCAGCCTGTTTATTATCTGCCTATTTCAGTCGCTTCAGATCTATCTATCTATCTATCTATCTATCTATCTATCTATCTATCTATCTCATCTCGCCTGTTTATTATCTGCCTGTTTCGGTCTCTTCATATCTATCTATTTATCTATCTATCTGAAGACATTATGACAATCATATGAACCTAATAACTCGAATTTGCTTTGCAAAATATTGTCAAATCTTAAATGACTAATTTTGACGTCAAAAACAAGTTAAACTTTTAAGTAGTTTGAACATGTTTTATTAAAGCTATTACATGTACTATATAAAAACCGCTGCCTTAGCTTATGCAAAACCAGAAAATCTCTTTTTATTTCAATAAAACTGAAACTGAATATCAGCAATTAATAATCACTTTGAATATATAAATAACATATAATAATGTGTTCAAGCTTTTAAATCTTAATGGATTAATAAGACCATAAACAATGCTATATTCTGCTATTCAACCCATACCTGGGGTAGAAGAGGTGGATTTAACACATCACCCAATAAGTCCAGGACTTGAGACATAGATGTCAGCACTATAAATGATAAATGATTTATATGAAGCACTAACCTTCAAATCGCACGTGACAAAATTTGGGCCCAATCAGATTATTACTTCACAAATTTCAGTTATTTAATTGAAGCCACTGTTGCAAATTTTCTAAACAATGGAAACATCTGAATTTCGTGTGCTGATAAAACATTCCTTTCTGATGGGAAAAATACTGTTCAAGTAAAGCAATGGCTTGGTAAGTGCTATTCGAAATCTGCTCCGTCGGAAATACCGGTTAAGAGGTGGTTTGCTGACTTTAAACGCGGTCGTACAGACACAAATGATGCTGGACGCTCATGTCGCCCAGAATCGGTAGTCATCTCAGAACCCCTCCACCCCCGAAAAAATGCACAAACTTGTTTTGGCCAATTGTAAATTAAAGTTGCATGAGATAGCAGAGGAGTTGAACAAATCAGAAGTTAGTATATTCATCATTTTGCATGAACATTTGTCAATGAGAAAGTTCACAGTGGATGCCGAGTTTGCTCACAGTCGATCAAAAACAACAACGTGACGATTCAGATCGTTGTTTGCAATTGTTTCAACCCAACAAAAGTTTTTGGGTAAATATGTGACAAGGGATGAAACATGGATCCACTACTTTACTCTGGAGTCAAATCAGCTGAGTGGAAAGCAGCAAGTAAAACACGTCTAAATCGATCAAAGACGCAAACATCAGCAGTCTAGGTTTAGGCCTCCTTTTGGAAATACACAAGGTATTTTGTTCGTCGACTACTTTGAGAAAGAAAGAACCATCAATAGCGAATTATATATAGCATTAGTGGTACGTTTGAAGGAAGAAATCGCTAAAATATTCCCACAAATGATGAAGAAAATGTTATCTTTCACCAAGACAACGCACCATGTCACAAGTCGATCGCAATGATGGTAAAACTACATGAATTTCATTTCGAATTGCTTCCGCATAAACACTGTTCTCCAGATCTGGCCCCTAGCGCCTACTGGCTGTTTGCAGACCTCAAAGGAATGCTTCAGGAAAAGAGATTTGGTTCCAAAAAAGTAGTACTATCGGAAACTGAGACATATTTTGAGGCCAAAGATAAATCGTTGTACAAAAATGCATCGAATTGTTAAAGAAGCATTCGAATCAGTTTAGCATCCTAGTATTGGAAATGAACTCAACTCAAGTAAGAGAGTCATTCAATAAATAAGGTGAATTTTTCGGTATAACGACTTCTACGAGAGTCATTCAATAAATAAGGTGAATTTTTCGGTATAACGACTTCTACGAAAGTCATTGATTAAATAAGGGGAATTTTTCGGTATAACAACTTCTACGAGGGTCATTCAATAATTATGGGGAATTTTTCGGTATGACGACTTCTACGAGGGTCATTCAATAAATAAGGTGAATTTTTCCGTATAACGACTTCTACGAGGATCATTCAATAAATGAGGTGAATTTTTCGGTATAACGACTTTTACGAGAGTCATTCAATAAGTAAGGTAAATTTTTCGGTATATCGACTTCTACGAGGATCATTCAATAAATGAGGTTAATTTTTCGGTATAACGACTTCTACGAAAGTCATTGATTAAATAAGGGGAATTTTTCGGTATAACAACTTCTACGAGGGTCATTCAATAAATATGGGGAATTTTTCGGTATGACGACTTCTACGAGGGTCATTCAATAAATAAGGTGATTTTTTCCGTATAACGACTTCTACAAGGGTCGTTCAGTAAATAAGGTGAATTTTTCGGTATAACGATTTTACGAGGTCTGACACTATTTCCCGCTGATATATCTTTTTTTTTGTTTGGTTTAATGCAGCGGAGAAAGAGAAATTAATATTAGTTTTATTAGTAGTTAGGCTTAATTGTAATCTGCGATGTGAGCTAATTTAAAAAAAACTATTTTAAATACTATCATGTACTTTAAAATCCGGGGAATAGAAAAATTGGCTGACAGTTGGGAAAAAAAAGAAAAATACAATTTTTCTTTTTTTCATGTTCGAAACGAATTCTTTTGTGACAGTTAAACTTTTGTAATATGTAAGTAGCCATAATAAAATGTCAGGATTTACTTGATGAGGTCAGGTAGGGTTAGATCCTCATTCCTGGGAACAGATTGTAGGATCGGAAGACAGATGATGTAATCGAAAGAAAGAAAACAGAAAGACATTACGTCATGTTAGCTGTTGATATTTCATTTGTCGAGCCATGGCTCCCCCCAAATCGTGTGGGTGGAAAATACATTGGTCAAAAGCTTTGAGTCGGCTAGATCCCCCGAGAGGATTGGGGATGGTTATAAAAATGAAGACTAAGCGAGAAAAATCAGAGTTGTTGGCTGGGTAGTTGTTGAAATTGCAGTCGAATGTAACGACTGTGGAAAAGGTTCCCAACTGGGGATCCACGAGCCACGGCTGGTTGCCTACCACTGAACAACGAAAAGCTCACACTGGTATGAAGGAAATTTGAGAGATTTTGGGTAGGTTTTGAAATTGCAGTCGAAATGTAACGACTATTGAAAAGGTTCCCAACTGGGGAGCCACGACACAGAGGCTGGTCGCCGACCACAGAACTTATGGTTAAAGAGTTAATGTCGAATGAAGCCTGCTGCTGATTAACTTAAAAAGTTAATGTTGAATAATGCGCCTTCGATAGGAATCCCGAAAGAACGTTATTGTTTTAAAAGTTTTGTGAAGAATTGAAATTTCTTATTGTTCTTGACGAAAAGTTCGCACTGCTATGAAAGGAATTTTAAGAGTTGGGAGAGATATTTGCATGCGACGAGGATAAAACAACCTCACACCGCCGCCGTCACGTCGCCGCCATTATCCGCCACTAATTCGATAAATTCTGTTAAGCTCCGATAAGAACCCGAAAGAACTTCGTTGTTTTAAAATTTGCATAGAAAATTGACAGCTCTGATTAAAGAAATATGTGAAAAGACTTTAAAAAGAAATTGAAAAGCTCTGATATATTTAAGGAAAATTTGAAAAGACATTTTTATTTGAAGATTGAAAGCTCTGATATTTTTAAACGAATCCTATTTCCGTTGTAAACTGGCGTTCCGACAATTGTACTTTCCGCTTTTGTAATTAATAATTTTTTTTTTTATTATGAAAACTTTCTTTCGTACTCATCCAGGCGTCTTCGAACTTATTCATTTATTTATTTATTTATTTATTTTTTAGTGCCGTGTTTATTTTATTTTAACCACAAGTGTACACAAGCGTCCGGTCTGGATCCGGTGAAAATACTGCTACTGAATTTGCAAAACGCGACTTTCTGAGATCAAATCACAACGTGGGCAGTAGGTCCGTTGTTGTTATAGACGTCTTGAGGACCAGTTTCTGTGACGAGATCATCACGACCAACAGCGACCCGAAAGCGTCGACATAATTGGTGCTGTTTTGACATCATCGCAGCAGGATCAGTTCCCGAACCAACAAACCAACCAGCCAGCCAGGTGGCAGTGTCACACGATGGTCATTCAACAAATAAGGTGAATTTTTCGGTATAGGGACTTCTACGAGGGTCATTCAATAAATAAGGTGAATTTTTCGGCATAATGACTTCCACGAGGGTCATTCAATAAATAAGGTGAATTTTTCGGTAGAAGGATTTGTACGAGGGTCATTCAATAAATAAGGTGAATTTTTCGGCATAATGACTTCCACGAGGGTCATTCAATAAATAAGGTGAATTTTTCGGTAGAAGGATTTGTCCGAGGGTCATTCAATAAATAAGGTGAATTTTTCGGCATAATGACTTCCACGAGGGTCATTCAATAAATAAGGTGAATTTTTCGATAGAAGGATTTGTACGAGGGTCATTCAATAAATAAGGTGAATTTTTCGGCATAATGACTTCCACGAGGGTCATTCAATAAATAAGGTGAATTTTTCGGTAGAAGGATTTGTCCGAGGGTCATTCAATAAATAAGGTGAATTTTTCGGCATAATGACTTCCACGAGGGTCATTCAATAAATAAGGTGAATTATTCGATAGAAGGATTTGTACGAGGGCCATTCAATAAATTATGTGAGTTTTTCGGTAGAAGGATGTGTACGAGGATCATTCAATAAATAAGGTGAATTTTTCGGCATAATGACTTCCACGAAGGTCATTCAATAAATAAGGTGAATTTTTCGGTAGAAGGATTTGTCCGAGGGTCATTCAATAAATAAGGTGAATTTTTCGGCATAATGACTTCCACGAGGGTCATTCAATAAATAAGGTGAATTTTTCGATAGAAGGATTTGTACGAGGGTCATTCAATAAATAAGGTGAATTTTTCGGTACAACAACTTCTACAAAGGTCATTCAATAAATAAAGTTAATTTTTCGGTATCAGGACTTCTACTACAGATAGAAGCTTACTTTTGTTTTAATTATTTTTCAATGTAGTCTCCCAGGAATGACACATACCTTTTCCATCTGTGCGAAAGTTTTCGTATTCCCTCAGCGTAAAAATCTTTCGACTGATGTCTCAGCCAATCGCTCACAGTCTTCGTACCTCTCGTGAACGTTTTCAGCGGACCAAACAGGTGAAAGTCTGAAGGGGCAAGGTCTGAGCTGTAAGGGGGATGAGGGAGTAGTTCCCAGTCCAGTTCGTTGATGGTCTGCACTGCTTAGGCCGCTGAGTGAGGCCTTGCGATAATAGCCTGAAGACACCACACTTGGTAGAAACCTAGGTTGCGTAATAACTCGTTTACAAATTGAAAATACTGAAAAGTTCTACAATATAATTGTATTGAACAGTTTTTAATAAAATTGTGCACTGGTCTAATTTTATTATGACTAAAAACTAAGTAATTAAACAATCAATATATATATATATATATATATATATATATATATATATACTGTTGAGTTGTGATAATGTTTAGCGCTAAGACTGTTGCATTTTTCAGTAGTTTTACTGATAAAAGTTATTTTGGCAAGCAGGATTTTTATAGTGAGGTGCTCGATTTCGGGGTGTAGAAAGAGCGGTGATATATTTAGTGCAAAAAATTTGTCATTTTAACTGAACAGGTTCATGCCAACTTCAAAGTTTTATTTAATTTTATTTTTAACTGAATGTATAAATTGTTTTCTGGATGTATAGTAATATAATTGTATTATATTCCAAACACGGTGAGCACATTGTGTCCTTATTCATATTTGATATTGCATAGTGTTGGCTTGAGCTTTTTTTTTTAAATTAATAATGCTTCTATAATAATGGCTACAAGTAAAGCCGAAAGCGCTTGGAAAAAAAGCACAAATTTTTTCATGTAATTTATTTTCTGAAACGAACAATTACATAATCATATGAAAATCATATAAAATCTTAACCATAGCAGCTTCATTAATGTAACTTGCATATATATATATATACTAGCATCATAGCCCGGCGTTGCCCGTGCAACTCAGAACATCTTTAATTAGATGATTAATGCAGTGTGGTGGGATTTCCAAGCACTTGTAATCGCCGCCTCACTTTAAAACTCAGTTATATAAAAAAATAATTATACAAAAAAACTGTTTAAAAATTGTTAAAAAATTCCATTAAAAAATATATTTTCTTTTGTTTTGCGTAAAAGTGAGTTGATGCTTTGTGTGACATTGTAAACAACATTGCGTTTGTTTTTGTTTCAAAATTACGGGAGAAGATATTTACATTTTTTGTTGATTAAATGAATTTCAGAAATTTTCGAAAAATATTTAAAAATATAGACATGGTAACATTTCGTTTTAGGACCCGAAGGCTAATATACCTTATACCCAAATAACTTTTTATACACGCAAATAACTCTTATTTTTTTCATTTGTTTTAATGTCAATAAGTTTCTTCTGATATTAAGTACCGCAAAAAATGCGTACTAATTTGTGCAAGGACTTTTCTGTAAAAGAAGTAAATAGGCCCAAATTTTCTTCCTACGTCCCAAATTGTTCTGCAGCGAATGACTCTCACTAAGCCGGTAATGGCTGACAAAAATAGCGAGAAGAATCCCATTTTTATTCTGGTCGTTAACATCAAAAAAAGGTCGGTTTCTTCAGTATCTAATTACTGATTTGAGTTCAGCATATACATTTGCACGGAAATAAGAATATTTTGGAAAAAAATGAAAAGATATTAGCCTTCGGGACCTTTTACTTATATACATATTTTGTTTTTGTTTAGAAAAAACAATTAAAAAAAAAAATTTATTTCTTTTGTTTCAAAATTATGGGGAAAGATTTTCACATTTTTTGTTGACCAAAGGAATTTTGAAAACGTCGGAATAAAAATTAAATATAAAGGCTCATTTTTTCAGTCGCGTTTGACACGTGTGATTTGATTTCTGTAACGTAATTTAACAACCATCTTAGATCTTAGATGTTTTACTGAGCAAATCTAAACAATCGGCTACGTTGGCCAAAAAGTGCGAAAAGAAAAATTTGCTGAACTTAAACTCAAAAAGTATCTGTCGACCTGGCTTCCCTGTAGATATGTGCCCCTATAAAGTTTGAATGGCGTAGCTTAAAAAATGTAGTCACACACACTCACAGATAGCCTTAATAACCTCATGTTATGAACGTGACAGGAGAAAAAAAATATATATAGTCATCCGCAGACTGATCTGTTTCACTGTATCACAGCTCATCAGTTCAGTACGGTTAGACATCCGATTGCTTTTTACCCAGGATTGAAACCCGACCGAATTAGCGTCAGTCGGTGATTGTACCTCTGAGCTATGGACGCTCGGTAAAAGGAAGCAGCCTTTCAGCAGATGATGTATCATACACCAGTAGCCATAGTGCTCTAATTCATTACTGAATGAGCGATGCATAGATGCGTATATATATATATATATATATATATATATATATATATATATATATATATATAGCGGTCCTTATTATAATGGAGATAATAAGTAAATCTTTGTAAAGATTAGTAAGCGTGTGTTGGTAACACTGATTACTGCAACAAGTTCCACTCCGACTGACGGCTCTGCATTTAGGAAAATTGTGGTGCAATGAATCTCGGCTCGGAACGACAAATCGGGGAGCCGAGTTCAAATTCCAGTTGAATTCCTTGCATTCACTTGCGCACAAATAACCTTGGGAAAGGTATTAATCTGTGTAGTCCCTCTATTTATGAGTTAAGTAATAGTACAGATTGGGTTCTATAGCCTTGGCTGGCAACCAGTCTACCGCAGAAAGCAATGACAAACCAATGCGGAATATTCTGACCAGTCTGTCATGTCTCTCACGAGACATGATCACCCAAGCGGGTATCGCTTATGGCACTTAACTGTCTTAATGTCTGTTTATCTGAAATCATAAATATATCGACATATTTAACTCTGTATGTGAAACATTTGATTTTTCATTTATTTCGATTTATATGTATGTTTACTCAGATACACTTTTTTCCTCCAAGTTAAACTCTGTATTGAACTACTCTACTCTCTCACAGTGAGATAGAAAGAGACAGAGATAGAGAGATTGACATCATAAATACAGAAACAAAACCTGCTTTTTTTTTTGCTTTTTTTTTTACTTTTAACAGGTTTGCATCTGCAAACTATCCGCTCAGCTGTACAGGCACTTTGACGACATTTACGACAAACACTAAACACATCAAACCGAAATTCGAGTGAAAAAAAAAAAAAAAAAAAACGTGTTCAATCGGCCGATTTCAATGCGACCGGACAACACAATTTGGCCAGGAGTAAAACATGGTCAGAAGCTTTTCTTTCCTATAAGTCATGAATGGATGTTTATTTGTAATTAAGGCTGACTGACTATTAAACTTCTTGCTTTTATATTCCCTCTGATGTTTCAAGACTGTGTTCGAGGACAGTCAAAAGAAAAGTTTGTCCACTCGTGAAAATTATAAATTTCTTGGATTTACATCCATGCTTACTAAGCTTAGGATATGGGTGTCTTGTAGCGGTTCTCAGTACAGAGGCTTGTCGGGTTTCAAATTCCACTCGACGTCGTTACGCTCCCTTACACACAAACACCCTTAAAAAGGTGTGACTCTATCTCTTCTCTGTTCAGATAGGGGGCTAACTGCAGATTAGACTGTGTTCTCTATTTCTGGCCGGTAAACAGTTTAAGTGGATTATAACTCTGAGTCCCAAATCTGTTTGAGATTTAGGCAAGCAACTCCACATCATCAAAATGCTTCGGAAACCGTAGTGCCATAAGTGATACACGCTCAAGCCATCATGTCTCAAAAGAGACATGACTGACTGGGTAGAAGAATATCCCACAGAAGGTGACCAACCAAAGCTATAGAACCCAATCTGTCTTGTCATTTAACCCATAACTGGAGGGAAGAGAACAATTAATACTTTTCTCAACGGTATTTGCAGTTAAGTGAATGCATGGAATTCAACTGGAATTTGAACTCGGCTCCTCGATTTCTCGTTCCGAGCCGATATCCACTGAATCACAACGCACATCCACATCATAAATGTGTCGACATATTTAACTCAGTATGTGAATCTATTGATTTTTCATGTATTTATCGATTTTCTATCGATATATATGTATGTTAATTTAGATTCACTGTACGATTTTTCCTCCAAGTTAAACTCTGTATTGAACTACTCCCCACTCTCTCACAGCGAGATAGATGAACCACAGTAGCATCCCTAATATCGGGGGGTGTGACCTTACAATTACTGGTTGTCTACAGGTTACGTAATTATTATCATCTATATATATAAAAGACAATCTGCGAGTCTGTGTGTGACTGTAGTCTATGCCCGCCAACTTTTTTTCAGCTACGCCATTCAAACTTTCTGAGACACATATCTCCAGGAAAGCCAGGTCGACACATACTTTTTGAGTTTAATTTCAGCAATTTTTCCTTTCGCCCGTTTTGGCTAATGGACCTTGTTGTTTACATTTGCTCTGTAAAACATCTAAGATCTAAGATTGTTGCTAAATTACGTCACAAAAATCAAATCACACGTGTCAAACGCGACTAAAATATTTTTTATTAAAAAAATGAGCCTTTATATTTAATTTTTATTCCGACGTTTTAAAAATTCATTTGGTCAACAAAAAGATATGAATATTTTTACCCGTAATTTTGAAACAAAAGAAATAATTTTTAAAAAAGTTCTTTTTTTCTCCTACTACTAAAATGTTCTGAGTTGCACGGGCAGCACCGGGCTATGATGCTAGTCTATTACTAAACCTAACTGTAATTTCATTAGAGAAATGTTTCGTACCGTGTGTTTAAAATGAGAGGGTTAAACTTACTACAGACAAAAACATGACTATCGCCCCCACCTATCAGGACACTGATATATATATATATATATATATATATATATATATATATATATATCTTCTCATTACGATTGAGCTCTGTAGAGAAGAACATTTTAAAAACAGTTTCCACTTATGCGATATATACGTTACTCTTCAGAAATGAATTGGTTTCTTTTGGTGATTGGCGTGTGTATAGACTGCTTATATACAAGACGTTAAAATTTCCCTTGTCTGATCCCATTCGCTTATGGCTTACGGGTAGCGACTCCGACTGACACCATATCGGTCGAGTTTCGATCCCAGCTAGAAGCAAGAGGATGTGTATGGCCACACTGATGAGCTGTATTACAGCGAAACAGGCTTGTATGTAGATGACTTATATATATATATATATATATAGGTGTGTACAAATTGTAAAACAAATTCCAGGAAAAATCTACGCTGGTTGGTAAAAACAAGTGTTTCATTTGAAAGGTGTGCCTGCCTTCTGTGGAAATATTCATTAGACATTCTAACAATCAAAACACCATGCCCTGGTAAAAGTGTCTTGGCCAATAAAAATACAATAGTGTCAGGATTTCTTGCATATCTGTTTGAGACTGTTGTGGTGTAGTGGATATCGGCTCGGAACGTGAAATCGGCGAGCTGAGTTCGAATTCCAGTGAAATTCCTTGCAGTCACTTACGCGAAAATGCTCTTGGGAAAGGTAATAATAGCAGGACAGATTGTGTTTTATAGCCTTGTCTGGCAACCAGTTCATCGCAGAAAGTAATGGCAATTTACTGCGGAATAATCTGCCCCGTCAGCTATCTCTTTTTCGCCCAAAACGTGTATCACGCATGGCATTTAACTGATTGACTGATAGCAGTAGAGGGATTTTCCCCCCTCAAAGTATCGATTCTTGGTGCTTGGATTTCGAATGTGCAAACTATCATGTTCTTTATTTCTTGAAGATGAAACAATAAAATGATCATTTCCAATACGCATTCAATTGTCTTTGGCTCTTATGAACAATGTTTTTTTTTTAAATATAACACCAAGCGTTGTACAGTT
The DNA here is from genome assembly GCA_037127315.1 of Ascarosepion bandense. Lineage (NCBI taxonomy): Eukaryota > Metazoa > Mollusca > Cephalopoda > Sepiida > Sepiidae > Ascarosepion > Ascarosepion bandense. The sequence continues at coordinate 7,880,569 of JBBBDQ010000337.1, read as the reverse complement.
TTCGCTATTGTCAAAGACTTCAGATGTTAATGGGACATTTGCGAAACTATTATAAGGTGAGTATATATATATATATATATATATATATATGAGTTAAAATAAAGCAAACTTTGATTCCCAAATATGAAATCTCTGATGCACTCTCCCTTCCGTGTAGAATTAACACTAGAACAGTTTTTACTGTATGCATGACAGTGAAATAATTAAAAACAAAAAGAAACAAAAAAATAAAACTACGATACCTTGGTGGCATAAATTTTGGTCGGCGTCAAAATTTTGTTGATAATGAATTAAATTCAGCAAATGCATCTTTGTTCAAGCCAATGATTAACATCTATCTCATCATGCTATATTTGTCTGTGTTGCTCTCTCTCTCTCTCTGTGGTTCTCTCTGTCTGTTTGTTTGCCTGTCTGTCTGTCTATCTCTCTCTCTCTCTCTATATATATATATATACATATATATATATATATATGTGTGTGTGTGTGTGTGTGTGTGTGTGTGAATTTGTAAATAACGGAATGGGTATTTTATTTATTAATTCGACAGATTTTTATTAGTTAAACAATATTTTTAGTGGATACTTATATTTAAGTAGATACTTCGTTAATTTATTAAGCAATATAATTAAAATAAATAAAAACCCTATCATAAGAACCCTATCCATTTATTTACAAAAGTCTTTGTTTACGTTAGGCACTATTCAACATTGCTTGGTAATTGACGAACTCTAGCTGAGAGGTCAAAGCACAAGAGATCTAATTACGATTTCCCTCAAGGAAACGCAGGTTCCAAACCTGCTGAAGAGCGCATATTTTCCTCTTATAAAATTATTCGAATATTCAGGCCGGTATAAGAAAATAATTACATATATATCTATACGCGTTTGTCTATACCAACCTCTAACGCTTATATATATATATATATATATATATATATATATATATATATATATATATATATATATATATGATAAAAATATAGTTTTAAGGAATGCTACATCTATGACTGGATGTGCCTTGTGTTACAGTGGATATCGGCTCGGAACGAGAAATCGGGGAGCCGAGTTCAAATTCCAGTTGAATTCATTGCATTCACTTACGCGCAAATACCCTTGGGAAATGTATTAATCCGTCTCTTCCTTCCAGTTATGGGTTAAATAACAGGACAGATTGGGTTTTATAGCCTTGGTCGGCAACCAGTCTACCGCAGAAAGCAATGGCAACCTACTGCGGGATAATCTTCTGCCCAGTCAGTCATGTCTCTTTCGAGACATGATCGCCCAAGCGTGTATCACGTATGGCACTTAACTGATTGACATCTATGACTAAAGAACTCAATATCCGAGACAGAGCGTATTTAAGTGTTTGTCTATACTTCTGAGGTGAAGCATTATTTACATTGTTTGGTTTGGACTATTGTCCTCATCTTTACTGTCTTTATTACGAAATTTCGGCAGTTGTATGCTCCGGCCTGCTTCATGTGCTAGGAATTTCGAACCGAACCCTTTATTTTTCGATAACTGGGGTATAATCATTCTCATTCCATGTGCGATGCCACTTCTAGTATCCTTGTAGTTTTCTTCCTCTCTAAGTTAGTTGTAGCCTAGTATTGAACTCACAACTCTTTTTGGGTCAAGTCACTGGAACTAACCACTGGGCCATGTGTCCTTGACCATCAGTACATGAATATTTGGGATAAACAAACTTGACGCCTCAGTACGAAAAGGAAATTAATACTGAACATCAAGAATCATTTTTAGTAGAGCTCATATTGCAATCTTTTGATGCTAATGATTTTCTCTCGTATTTTTTACTAGAGATCATACTGCAATCTTTAATGCTAATATTTTTTCTCTAGCACTCCGTATTACTGGTTTCCATATTGTATTCACTTCTATACTTGGTCCTCTTAGAAGATTTTTTAGCCTAGCATATGCGCTGATTTCTTTTTATTACGTAATTTCCAGTGGTGTTCTCTATGAATTATTTCAATATCATACTGTAGGAGGCGTTGATTCCTTCTCTTCCTTCATATGTGATCAGCTTTGCCTGATTTTTTTTTTTACTTCCCCTCGTGTTAAGGCCTTGTAAAGTTCTTGCTGCCTTATTTTAAGGAGGAAGCTCGTTTCTTCTTTATATTTATTTCCACAGCTACATGGAATGGCGCATGCATAGTCCTTAGTCAGGTTCTCTTCTGCTGGGGGTCTTACTCGGGGGAAGTATCTGCGAAGTGTAGAAGCACTACTGAAGGTCGTCCTTATGATATATAGACCACAGATCCTTTGTATTTTTTTCGAATGACCCCTTTAGACAGCTCAAGTCTGTTTTCTGAGAGTTGTTAATCTCGTGCACCCTCCTTTCTACCTTCGTTGGAGCTGTTGTCATATACCCTAGATAGTTGTTATGTTGCAGAGTACTGCTTATATTGACTATTAACTCCCTGGGTCACTCTTTATGACTTTTGCTCGATGGTGAACCTGGATGTGGTGAGTCCGTTTACCAAGGTACCCACTGTGAAGATAGTATCGTTAGTCAGGGACAGACTGACCTCGGACTCATCCATAAGAGAGTGCACTAGTAAAACACTAAATAATTTGATGGAGAAGCTGACTTTATGCACACAAACAACAACCTTCAGAATGGGATCAGATATATATCGGCAGGATTACGGCTTAGCGATGGGCATTTCCTCTGTCTTTTATGCCGTAATCTGGCCGCCGCCGCTGTATTTGCTTCTTTTCTTAAATTTGCTGTGGTTATTGCTGTTGTTCTTGTTGATATAGTTGTTGAAGTTGTTGCTGTTGCTGCTGGAGCTGCCCCTGTTGTTTCTCTTGTTGATGCTCCTGCTTCTGTACTATATATTACTGTTATCGTTACTTTTGCTGCTCCTGTCGCAGTTTACAGTGTTCTTGTTGCAGCTGATTCTGCTGCGGTTTCTCCGTGGATGAAACCTTCTTGGGTGAGATATCCTTCTGGGATAGAGGTTTTGCGGCTTAAGCTTCCTTTCACGTTTCGGTCATTCATTTACTGGAGGCCTGGCAAATCTTTTCTGACCCCGCTGCCTTTTCTGGTGTTGCTACTGGTTTTGGTGGCGGTACAAAATTATTGCTAGAGCGCGACTTCGCCATGTAACCCGCAGCGCCATAGAACCATCCGTGGAGTCATCGGCCCTTTACAGTTACACGTATCAACAGACCTCGGCAGTTCAGTACATTGGGATTGTCGAAGAAGTCTTTACGGTTCAAGGTCACCTGAAACATAAAGTCAACGGTGGCTAATCCACCTTGCTCAACACTGCTGATACCTTTCTAACCTTTCGTACTTCATAAGGAAGACCCGCAGATGGTCTTCAGTAATGTCCAAAGACACCCCATACAGAGTGATCCGTGTTTTGCAGGTACCCATATACTTCCTTTGGAACTTCACCAAATTAGTTGAAAATATATTTCCTGCCAACTGCTTGTCCTTTTTCTCTGTTTCGACAAGATGTTCCGCATGGAATGATTCTTTTTGACAAGTACTGAAGGCTTTTAATTGCCTTCTCTAAGGTCTCCATACTAATGCATATCAGTTTATTGTTTTCAAATCAGTTCTTAGCAGGGAGATGATTCGGGTGGTTACCGTATTCAAAGCCATTGGCAATGGAATAGTCAACACTTCATTGCCAGAGAAATACTTCTGATATGCTTAAATGTTACCATAATAGCCTTCATCACATTTATTGGGTTTATGCGAAACCAATACTGAAATTGACAGTAAAGGGGGATTGTGTGGTTGAGTAAGCACCATATTTTTTTTAATAATCGTGTGGCCCTAAGCAAGGTATTTTACTGCCACTGTTGTGAAGAGGGTTACATAAAGGGAATGTTATGAGAAAGAGTGACAGGTTACAGGAGGTGTCAGGAAGAGAGTATGAGAAAGAAGAGAATACTGATAAGAATGGGGTGGACGGAGAAAAAAAGCATGAGAGAGAGGATGTAAGTTAGTGAGACAGTAGATGACTATTGACTTAACATTTAAATTCTTGGAGATTGTGGCTGTCGAGAAAGCAAGTATGCGGAAGGGAATTCTATCTGCGGGAGGTGCAAGAAAATAAGCTGATGGAGTAGAATTTGCGTTTACAATTTATCGGTTTCACAGTAAAATGGTGGGACCTAGTTGCTAAACTTTTGGCTCGAGGAAACTCATATATAGGGGGTAGCAGTAAGCTAAGTGCATCGGAGCAGAAGCCGTAAAAGTATTTGTAGAAGAGACATAGGGAAGCAACACTGCGTCGGTGAGAACTTGACTGTATCCGAGCTGCCAAATGGGAATCGATCAGATTATATTGATAGAGTTGCCACCTCAGCTCACAAAACAAATACTCAAAATATGCTATTACACAAAATGTGAATCAAAGAAGGACAAAAAAATAACAATGCTGGACGGAAAATGTCAACAAAACTTTGTGGCATACTTTTCAGCACAGTGTAAAAAATAAGCTCTTCTAAAATGAAACGCAATCTTGGCTGACAATCAGGCAGTGAAAATGTCAATTGTTTTTCTACGGCTTTATTTATACACTTATGGTATCAATGGGAAATTTAATTGGACAGATGGGGTAAAGCGAGAGTAGAGACAGTATGTATGAGTGGAGAAGGGGTGAGAAAGTTATAATTTTTGGTACTTTCATCCGGGTTCATATTGCTCTAGTGGACTTTTTTGCATGTTTGTAAGATGCCATTATTTCAGATCTCTCATGTCACAAGTTGGCGTGCTCTGGATATAAGATGATGGACAGCTTTTTATTTTTCTGATACAATCTGCTCATAATATTTTCAGTACTATATGGCTTAACTTTTTTCAAAATATATTCCAACATATATTCAGGCTTTTTCCTTCTTGTTCTTTTAGATCCCACACATAGCTAACTAGTTTCGTACCATGTTTGTAACCTTCTAGCTTAAATGATGATCGTTGGTAAATCATCGTTTTTAAAGCTGCCTTCTTTACACCGAAAATAAATTTTAATTTAGTTTACATTCTCCACATGCTTGGTCCATGATACCGAGCATGTGAGCAATGACGAGGTGTTGGAAAGACTGGAAACGAAAATGAAATTAATATTGAGCATCAGGAAGAGACAACTGAGGTTCCTGAAACATGCAGTTAGGAAGGAGATCTTGGAGGACCTGATACTAACAGGCCAGATAAAGGGGAAAAGAAACAGAGGAAAGCAGCAGATAACATATTTGAAGGATCTGAGAAGGTGGAGGACAGTAAGGGGGTTGTGAGATATTACTGGAGAAAGCGTGCTAAGAACCACCAAGGATAGGGAGACGTGGAAGGCCTTGATCACCAACGTCGTGAAAGGACAAGGCACATAGAAGAAGAAGACATTCTCTCCTTTTGCCTTGAAGACTATCCCTTCTGTTTTACATACTTCGTTCAGTGCGCCCTATTTTTAATCATGTGCGTTGTGGTGCAGTGGATATCGACACGGAACGACAAATCGGGGTGCCGTGATCGAATTCCAGCTGAATCCCTTGGGAAAGGTATTAATCCGTCTCTTCACTCCAGTTATGGGTTAGATAATAAAACAGCTTGAAGTTCTGTAGTCATTTTTTTGTAATAATCGTATCGCTCCAAGCAAGGCATTTTACTGCCACTGTTGAGCAGGGTATGGCCTAGGAGGAAAGTTATGAGAAAGAGTGACAGGTTATAGGGGGTATCAGGAAGAGAGTATGAGAAGGGAGAGAATACTGATGAGAGTGGAGTGGACGGAGAAAAGAAGCATGAGAGAGAGAGAAAGAACTGATACAAGTTAGTGAGATAGGAGATGACTAATGACTTTACATTTGAATTCCTGAAGATTGTAGCTGTCGGGAAAGCAAGTAACCGGAAGGGAATTCCATAGGCAGGAAGTGCGAGAAAAGAACCTACGGGAGTAGAATTTGCGTTTACAGTTTATTGTTTTCACATATGAAAAGAAAATGTAAGAATAACATAACCATAACATCTTGTTTGTCATTTTTAATGAAACTTGTATAAAAGTGAGATTGCTGTGTAAAAGTGAGATGTCTGTGTAAGCATATGTTTTGTTAGATACCTTAGGGAAATCTATGACAACGTGGAAACAAGTTTTTGTGTGAGGCGTTTCGGTCTTTAAAACTTCAACGGAATGAAGTTGATAAGACAACACATGCGAGAGGAAATTGAAAATTTAAAACATTTAAATTTAATTTTCTCTTATTTCTCTTTATTTGTATTTATAGTTTTGTTATTCATTTTTAATTTCTTTTCTGGTAGATCTCTTATCAAAATAGCGTATACTTAATAACAATGTGACACAAGCAAAAAACACAATCGAAAGCGAATAGGTTATATACCCAAACAAATAGTAAAAAAAAAAACTGTATTTTAAAAGATTTAATTTTAAAATTTGAAAATTTAAAATAAATTTTGAAATAAAAATAAAATATAAATTTAACAAATTTCAGGTCCTTAGTACAGGTGGGAAGTGCGAAAGAAGTTACTAGAATAGGATTTTCGTTTACAATTCATTGGTTTCACAGTAAAAAGGTTGGGACATATACAGGGGGTACCAGTGAGTTAAGTTCATCTGTGCAGAAGCTGAGAAAGTACTTGTAGAAGAGACACATTGTGCCGGTGAGAAAGTGACTGTATCTGAGTTTCTAAGTCGGGATCGATGACATTACAGATTCTTCGCTGGATTTTGTCAAGGACCTCGAAGTGGATAGCAGGAACCCCCGACCAGATTTGGCAGCAGTATTCAATGCACGGGCGGATGGTAGAGTTGTATATGTGCTGGATTGTTTTATGTAAGGAAAATGTCAGTTTCTAAATTCAATTCCACATCCAGGTATTGAGCTACATTCAAATTTATATTTACTTCGTTGTCAAAACTGAGGTTCTTGAAGGGTTTATATGACTGTTTCTTTATTTTATTGTTCATCCTTCTTTAATATTGCACCATCATTAATCCGTCATCCCCATAAGCTATTGTCAATTATATGTATTAATGTATTAATTTTACTTAATATATAGAGGGTCATAAATTCGGACACCTCTGCACCGTTAAACGAACTATGGGTGACATCAAGAGCAACTTTGTTTCTTTTTAGCCATGTACCATTGTTGTGAAAAAATGATTTTCTACAATAGAGAATTATTTCTTCTTGGTTAGGTTTTACATTAATGAACCTCTTGTCCAAATTTAATGATTCAAGCAGTCCCTACTCAAATGTGGAGGAATAGAAATCCTGTATATCGTATTTAATAAACACATGCTTTTCCTGTGCCTTTCTACTGATTATCATGTCTTGCTCTCCGTAATATATCACATATTTTTGTGGGATTTTCTGGCTTAAAAAGATAGAAATCTTGTAGCATTTGGGCAACATCCATTATCCTTTTCAACACAATATTGACAGAAGGACAAAGTCTGTTGTATAACAAAATCATCAGTCATCATTTTCGGTTTACAGATGTCATGTAAAATAGTAACATGAACTACTTTAATTTTCTGCAAATTTGCATGCTACGAGGGTCATTCAATAAATAAGGTACGTTTTTCGGTATAAGGACTTCCAATATAGATAGAAGCTTCTTGGTGGGCCATCTTTGTTAATCTCCAAAACTCTCAAATTTTTTTCCAGCTGCAAAAAAAAATATATATATATATATTAAATTCCTTTGAAAAAAGTAAAGGAAAAAATTTAAAAAAAAGGAAGTTTATCCCTGTATTAGAAATCCTTATACCGAAAAATACACCTTATTTGTTGAATGACTCTCGTATTTGTTGTGCGTCATCATATAGTTCCAACATCCGAATTTCCAGAACTTTTTTGTCTCACTCTTATCGGATACAAATTCTATATCATCCATCAACGAACTAAAAAACACAAAATAAATTAAAAATAAAATCGGATTCAAACGACTACAACGTTTGGGAAAAACCCAAAGTAAAATTGCACACCCGCAAAAATGTATTCAAACAGTTAAAAACTTTTTTTTTCACAAGTCAGTGTGAAAAGCGAAACTCTAGATCTTGTTTGGATGACAAATCGAAAAATTCAAATAACGTAAGATAAACGGTTTTTTCACAGCTAAAGAAAAAAAAAATCGGCCTGGAGCCTACCACGTGATCAGATTTCAATATTTAAGGATGGTCCCTGACTGGTCACCGTAAGTCAGGTGGAAGCGGTAGCTGACTGCATCTCACAATGTAAGGAAGAAACTTCAAGCTGACTCGCCTTTGCTGATAATTTTCTTTTCTTCTTTTTCACTCCATGCCAACCCAGACGTAGAGCACGCCACGGTTTCATTCGACCTCTTCTTCCAACGTCCTTTTCTTTATTTTCACACCAAGCCGCTAAAGAAAACAACAACAACGGCAAAATGGACGCGTTTAGTACAACTCCCTTATTTGTTTCTCTCTCAACCTGTCGCGACCTACCAAAAAGAGGTAGGAACAAAGGCTTTACTTTCTGCTACTATACAACCATGAACTCTAAACTTCTGCGGACATTTTAAATACCTACATTTCTCTACGAACAACTTCAACTACAAATCTGAATGCATTTTCTCAATGAACATTTCTCTTCTTACAAATATATTATAGTTTTCAGTTAACAAAATTTCACTTATATTTTTCTTCTTGTCATTCTGTAAATAAATCTTTGCTTTAATGTACACACGAAATATTTTATCCTTTCACATTTCAACCTTCAACCTTCTGATATTTAAATTTTGGAGACTTCGGATGTGTTTGGCACAAGGCCAATTTACCAAGCATCACCGAGGCTCCTACACTCTCTCTCAAATATGATTTTTCGCTAGCAAACATTTGAGTACTTGTGTTCGCGATTATTGAATAGTTAGGATACATTTATTTTCAGACATACATTTATAAGATTCTACTGAATAAGTCTTATTGAATTTGTATTTTACTTGCAGGTCCGAGTTTAAACGAAATTCAGAAAAATTATTAGAGTTTTTGCAAGCAAACCTTAAGTGTATGAACTCGTGCCAAAACAGCAAAGAACATTTAATAAACTCTTTTTGGATTTTATTTGTCTTGTACTCAAATATATTTGCCTGCAAACATGTTACACACATTATATCATCTACCTTGAAGTCAAAATATCCATCCATCCATATTCAAGTTCAGATAAAAGTGATACTTGCCTTTCAAGACAACTTGCAGTACTCAGATGAAATCAATTTCATTTTTTAAAAAATGTAAATTTAATAATCATTCAGTTATTGAAAAAAGGAAGCTTCTTTCATATTTGAGATTTCACGACCTGTCATTCCAGTCAAATTAAACAAACCAAAATTAAAGTGATTTTTAAATTCAAAAAATACAACGATAAACAATGTAATTTTCTGCTAAGAAAATATTATATCCAAATAATGCATCTCTTGATATTTCTTAATACCATGACATATTCACACTTTAAATGTTCATTAAATATATCAAGCTTAAGAAATCATTGAAAGAAGCGTTGTTGTTATAAGTTCTTTTTTATGTGCCATGTTCTTTCAGGACGTAGGCGATCATGGCTTTCCACAGGCGATCAATACTTTCTGGTGCCTCTTAGCACGCTTTCTCCCGTTGCACCATGCAATTCTCGTTGCGTCATCCACCTGATCAGGTCCTTCAAATATGTTATCTGCTGCTTTCCTCTGTCTCTTTTTCCCTCTATCTATCCTGTTAGTAACAGGTTCTCCAAGACTTCCTTCCTCATTGCATGACCCAGGAAATTTAGTTGTCGCTTCCTGATGCTCAATATTAATTTCCTTTTCGTCTCCATCCTTTCCAAAACTTCCTCATTGCTCACATACTCGGTCCATGATATCTGCAACAGCATCCTAAGTTACAATCATATATTAATACACTAGCAATATAGCCCGGCGTTGCTCGGGTGTAATGAAAACTTTGAAACTAATCCATGGTGCTGGAGCTCAGACTCTTTGAACGTTGGCAAGAAATATTAAAAAGCAATAGTTGTTTCCAGTTAAAGCGAAACCGTAGACCGAAAGAAAAATGAGTGGATGTAAGTCAAATTTTGATTTCCTGGTATAAATATCAAATTAGTTTTTTCGTCGTAAATTGAATTTTGAAGGCTAAATAAGTCCACTGATTAAATGGCATCATAGCTGAGACTAAGAACTACAATTATACCAACTTAGAGTCAAACTCGAAGCAAAAACTAAAAAAAAAAACAGCTGAAAAAATACAGACATACAGGCAGATAAACAGACACACACACAAACATATTTCCTTTTATATACATATCTAATCGATTTTTTGCACTATTTTAAGAACTGCAACCTTGAAACTTCTGAATATCGTTTCTCATGTCTTTGTCTATGAGTGTATCAAATTTGATTAAAATCGGACCACTCTTTCTATAACCCGATTTTTTTCGATTATCGATTTTCGATATTTATCGGGGGTACCTCGACACAAATCATAGCTAAGAACACTCGCAGACGCGTATAGTACAACTGTGTAAATTTTCAAGAAAATCGGTTCAGCCGTTTCGGAGTCTATAGATAAAGGACATACACACACACAGACAAAGTTTCATTTATAAATATGTTTAGATAGACAGATTATCAATATTCGTCGATTTCCATTGACTGCAAAATAAAACTCGACAACAAACAAATTTAGAGCTTTGATGCATTTCACATACAGAAATCATGCTTGATTATTTAAAATCGTTGTGAAAAGCGCAATCTGTTGGTAGATAATAGAACGTATACTTTTCAGTTTAGTGCCTCCAAATTAGGAAGTCTTATAGAATTTTATTTGTTTTAGTTTCTTAGATTTATTTTTCAGTTTTTCTCTTGTTTACATACATACTGTCATCCACGTGGCAAGTCTAACGGGTTCCGGTAGCAATGATCTGTTCCCTGTTTCTTTTTCCCTACTCTTACTCCCGTTTTCTACACACAGACACACAACAAAATAAGTTTATTTTCCTATTATGCTTTGGTCTCGATGATAAGATGAGTGTTAAATATACCCGGCGAAATTGCCATTCGATTCAAGAAAATTTCAATTTTTTATTTGGCTCTGTAAATAAATAATTTTAATTACAGCACTTAATTGAGCCCTCTGGTTATATTAGTGTTAGTATTTAATTTAAATAGGGTCCTTTGAGATTTACATCCAAGTCGTTTTTTTTTTCGGATTTAGGACATTTCAATTTTTTATTTAGCTCTGTAAATAAATAATTTTAATTACAGCACTTAATTGAGCCCTCTGGTTAGATTAGTGTTAGTATTTAATTTAAATAGGGTCCTTTGAGATTTACATCCAAGTCGTTTTTTCTCGGATTTAGGACATTTCAATTTTTTATTTAGCTCTGTAAATAAATAATTTTAATTACAGCACTTAATTGAGCACTCTGGTTAGATTAGTGTTAGTATTTAATTTAAATAGGGTCCTTTGAGATTGACATCCAAGTCGTTTTTTCTCGGATTTAGGACCAATATATTTATATATATATAAATTCTTAACCGGACAAAGTTTTACAATAGCAAGGAATATATAGAGATTAGATGGCATTTTATTAAGATCTAAAAAGAGAGAACCTGTTTCATCCAGAAATTTATAAAATCTTAACTCTGGGATTTTAGGATAAAACAGTGAATTGGGACTTATAAAATGTGCATTAAAAAAAAACAAAAAACAGTATACTTGAGCCCAATAATACGAAGTACCAAAAGGCACTCTCTCTGCTTGCAGAGAGCAAGCTCCCGGGAACTTATGTAAATGTACTCTAGCACCTTCAGATGAAAAGTTGTCTGCAACCTAGTCAGAATGGTAAAATTGTCAGCAAACCGACAACGCAATTCCTGCTATTAATAACATGTTGACTTATTGATGAAAGACCCTCGTATAAAGTATGAATTTAAGCATCATAGTTTAATAAATCAATACGGCCTTCAGTTGAAGTCTGAAGATCGCATTTTCCCAGTGTCTTTAACGATGGATCGGGTATGAGTTTTAAAAACTCGAGTCCCAATAAACACGCTGTAAGCAAACAGCCTCTTTGAGACAGTAGCGATTCATCGTGATTGGGGAGAATTTAGGAATTCTTATATATATATATATATATATATATATGGACAAAAATAAAGACAAAAATTCTCCAACATTTGAATATTTCTTTTATTAAGTTGGTTCTAAGCTTTCATCTCACATGAGCCATCTTCATAGAGGTTACAAGGACGTTAACATGAAAACAACCACCATCAAAGAGGATTTTATCTAATGTGTTATGACCAGATTTAAACTTGATTTTATTAAGTGTGGGTTGTTTGGATTTAACGGATATATATTTAGAAAATTAGCTGCTGCCTCGATGCACTAAATTTATACATATATATATATATATATATATATATATATATATATATATATATCGTCATCCGCAGACAGATCTGTTTCGCTGTATCACAGCTCATGATTACGGTCAGACAGCCAATCGCTTTTTATCCAGGATTGAAACCCGACCGAATTGGCGTCAGTCGGCAATTCTACCTCTGAGCTACGGGCGCTCGCTAAATGGTGGCAAACTTTGTAGCGTGTATATTATCATTATACCCGCCCAATAGCTGAGAGTGTTCTAATTCATTGCTGAATGAACGATGCGTAGATGCCAGAGTAATTACAGTTTTTCAAAGTCTACCATTCTTCCAGAGTGCTGAATCAGGGTGTGAGAGCGTATTCACTATCGGCCATAATTATTACGTTAATTAAAAGTGTTAAAAAAAATGATGTATTTCATACTATTTTTCTTCGTATTTATTGGCAATTGAATAACTGTAAATAAAATAGAAAGGTTCTTTTGTTAATACGACACAATAACAAGTGCATCAAATGAATTTATAAATATTTCGAATTACCTATATTGTAGTTTCTTCAATGAAAGAATGCAGAAAATTTAGGGGGATTTTGACGAATTCATCTTTGCTTCTAGACCTTGTAAAATTTTGCTTCGTAATAATAACAAAAGAACCATTTAGAATTATTGACTTGGCAATAAATACTAAAAATATTATGAAATACATCATTTCATTTAAAAAAACTAGAGTAAGCTAAAAATTATGGTCGGTAGTACATTTGGATTTCTAACCGTACTGATGAGCTGTGATAAGCGAAACAGATCTGTCTGCGGATGACAAAATTTATATATATATAATAGCAAAAAAAATAGAATTTTCGATGACATACTAAAAACTAAGACAAAGAAAAACAAACGGTTTCGCCCAGAACTTATCAAGTTATTAATTTCTGGGATTTTCTAAATTGTGATTAAAAGATGAAATGAGAATTGAGGGTAAAAAAAAAAAATAAGGAAAACTAGAGCCCAAAAACACTCAGACCCAATAGGCATTCTCTCTGCTTACAGAGAAAAGGCCTTCGGGATCTGATGTATATGGACTCTAGCACCTTCAGATGAAAGAGAGAGGGGGACCTTGATAAAATTGTATATATATATATATATATATATATATATATATATATATATGTGTGTGTGTGTGTGTGTGTGTGTGTGTGTGTGTGTGTGATTATTCCGTTAGAACATAAGTAAACTACAAACTATTAAAAAAATAATGAACATTTTGTTTCGACACTGAAAGAACAATACCTCATCAGGTAGTTAACTGTTAATTGTTAAGTACCTGAGGAGATATCGTTTTTTCAATGTCGAAACAAAATATACAAATTTGTAGCACTTTTTTGTATGTTCTAATGTAATAATTAATAATAGATATTCGTTGCTCTGTATTTTTATTGAGCACTGTTTTAAATTAATATTTTGAACGTTACAATTATTTTCTTCGTTCTTATTCAGTTATGTATATATATATATATATATATATATATATATATATATATATATATATATATGAGTCGAGACTTCAACGCAGTCTTTAGGCCATAAAACAAACCGGCAGCGTTTGGTGTTGCTCTCAGTGTTCACTTTTATATTTTCATACAATTTATCTCTGATATTGAGCACTTTTACCCATAAATATACCATACCATAAAACCATATTTTTATCATATATATATATATATATATATATATATATATATATATATGATAGGTTATCTGTATGACAGACGCATATAGATAATCTACCATCTCTTCTTTGCACGTGCAACGCAAAGACGCGACTTTTATTTTTTGCTCTGTGGCATGGAGGTGACATACCATCAGGTGCCATAGCACCGACCACAATCTTAATAAATGCCACGTGCTGCCACTTTTCATTTGCATTGTCAGCACATTTCCCTCCCAATTCCCACATCTTCGAACTTTCGCTGCCGACACCAAGAGTCACTTCTCCCCCTATTTCTCAACACCTTTCCCAAAACCCCGACTTTTATAACGGTCACGCCATAAAATATATGTCACCGTCTATTTTGACATAGGTTTTATCGGCACGTTCTTTCGTTTTATTTCGCCCAAAAGTTTCCACCTGTGAGCTTCGGCTTTATCAAGGAACGAAATAAACTATAATGCTTATCGTCGGACTTGATGCTGTTTTTGTTGTTAGTGTTCTTCACACTGGCATTTCGTCATTCGGTTCTGTTGTACGGGAATAATCGGAATTTCACGGAGTGTGGCACATGAGGAACAGTGTCAAAGAAGAATTACACCCGAATAAAGTGAAGAGAAAGTAAGTTTGAAAAACTGAAAAATAAGATAACTTAAAAATTTAGGTACCTCCACGAATGCGCTGAGAAAAACAAAAACAAAAATAAAACAGCATAGTATGAAGAATAAATGCTTTAAACTAAATAAGAACAAAGTTTTATCATAAAATGTTCATGTTAATATTAAGAGAACCGATCAATGTATTATTAATTATTTTTAAAATTGTAAAATTCTTTCTAACACGTTCGAAATTTTGGTTTAAAATCTTATTTTCCTTTCATCTGTGAGTGACTGAATTTATACAAGGGTTTATTACGGCAAACGTACTTTGCCGGTGAAAAACAGATTAATTTAAATATTCTTGCAAAAATCAAATAATACTCGGATTTTGAAGTAAAGTACATGATTTAATTGTAAATGACTGAAATCGTTTTTAGAAATTTTATTTTTAGAAAATCTTGTAAATATATATATATATATATATATATATATATATATATATATATATATATATATATATAAAATCTGTTACCTTCCACCCACCAATTAATTTCTTGAAATGTCAAGAAATTTGAGAGAGTTCACCCATATACCTAATATTAAATTCAGGAATCATTAGAGAATGCTAATCCGCTCTTTTTCTTTTTGCTAAATTATCCCTTTTTCAGAAAATCTGCTTCGAGTTGGGAAAACCAAAATGCAATAAAACTATACAATTTTTTATTTAGATAAACTTTTAATTGATTTTATGAATTATATGTGAGAATATCATAGTCCGAAAATAAAAAAATTCAATGAATAATAAATTTTTATTAGAATTGATTTCATTTTTATTATTTATTATTATAATAATTTATAAAGTTTTTAGATTTTTTAAAA